>JAODJU010000040.1:9612320-9635024 GCA_026776725.1 Gnathonemus echidnorhynchus | reverse complement strand
CGAGGTTAACGAGGGGGCGTGGCACACGGAAGGAGCGGACAATCGGGGCAGGACAGGGGTAATGTTGGGATAAGATCATTATCGTTTTGGAAGCCATTAAGAAAAAAAAATGCTCTTCTTGTTTTATCCTGTTCATTTTGTGCTTAACTGCTAAAAAAAAAAAAACATATTTAGGGCCAGGAACCAATTATGGTTTTCCATTATTTCTTATGGGAAAAATTCGATCAGAACTCGAACTCTTTAGGATTCGATCTGGAGTCTGGAACGGATTAAGTTTGAGAACCGAGGTACCACTGTATATTGTAATTGGTGATAGTCAGATAATGATGTTGTTTAAGGCATAATGTAATGCTAATGTTAAGATCTAATAAGATCTAAATATCTATGTGTATATATTTGAACTGGGAAGCATAAGAGAAGTCATGATTCATAAAGAGGGAGCCAACATTATTATTAGCCAATGATATGTTTTGAATTGGTGAGTGACAGGGGAGGAGGCACTCCAAGGCTCATGGGAGTTTTATTTACACAAAAATGTTTTGAGGGTAGAAGAAAAAAAATTACTGGTTTGGAGAGATAACCAATCAGATTGGGGAGGAGGCGGGTCCAAGCAACTAGAGGAGGACACCTGATTGGTTAGTCCCGTCTCATGCAGTTGCTTGGACCCACCTCCTCTACAATCTAACTGGTTATCGCTCCAAACCAGTCATATTTCATTCTGCGCTCAGAAAATTTCTATGCAAGCCACTCCAAAGGCTTTCAGCCTTCAGCAGGGGTGAGTGATCCAGTGACCCCACCCCTGTGTATGACCCAAAAATGCAGTACTTCAGTACCTGATTCTCTAGTCCCTCAGAGTATGTAAGTCTAACAGTAATCAAGCCTCGAGATCTATGTGCAGGGTTGGCATGCCCTATTTGGCACCCCGAGGCCTTACACAATTCCCTGTCATGCCCACGCTTCTCTCCTGACTATCTGGAGTCCCTCACTGCCGATGCAAACCGAACTGAGCACGATGCCACCTAGCAGCAGGCACCAGCTTAATAATGAGACCGGGGCAGACATGTTTACGCAATCGCAACCTGGACTCGGCTAAGCGGGCAGGCGCGCAGACAGACGCACATGCGGTCGCATGTGGCACGTGAGCGTGTGGATGCGTCACGGGGTGAGAGACCGACGGGGCGTGACTGCGAGAAATTCGAGGCTAGTTGACAGAGGCCAGGGCGGTCTGCACACTGCCAAAGAAATAACTAGAAGACCAGAGGTGGACTGTAAAAATGCCTAAAGCTGGCTGCAGAAGACCAGGGACTGATGGTTAGGGACTAGAAGCGCCTTTTCCGCCTAATTGAACGGTTCTGGTGACAGCTTGAGTGTCTCTGTCATCATGTAACACACACACAAGCCCCTTTCCACTGCCTGTCTGATTTCTGGTGAACCAGCAACAACTGGCACACAGCTTTCAAAATAGATCTACCACACAGCACAGGGCTGTGCTGCTCCAGTCTGATCCTGTGAATCAGCTCCATCTTTCAGCTCTACACCCATAAAACAACCTGCCTAACAATTATTCCCCCCCCCCTCCTCCATTCTGCCAGATGAATGGTCATTGGGAGCATTTCTCGCTGTAAGGTGTGTGTGGGGGGGGGGGGGTTACAGCTTTCAAATCATTCATAGCACCTCCATTTCACCTCTTTTTTGGGGAGTGCCATTCTATATATATTTTTTTCCCATTTTTGTTATGCTTTGACAAGCCCCCCCCTCCCCCCCCAGCCTTTGTTCTGGCTGGCTAATTTTGTCGACAGAGACTTTGAAAATGCTGGAAGGGTTAGCAGTGTGGCCTTTTAAGAAAGGCATATAAGCACCCTCAGTAAACAGATCATCGCCGCCTATGTTCCTGATATATCGCTGTTGATATAACACTAGTCTTTTGTACGGCGCTCGAGGCGTCAGCAGAATCCCACACAGTCCCCGTCAGGCTGTTCCAGGGACGCTGGATAAAAGTGAAACTGAGCTGTGACACTCTGTGTATGGGAAAACAATGCATGTACGACTCAGTACTGTCATCTAAGCAGACAAGAAAAAACAAAAAAACAGCAAGCATCTGAGAGACTTCCTTAAAATCCAGCACGTATTCATATCGCCATGCGCTATACTGGATAATTAAACATTGCCCATGTGTTGCAGGAGCTTTATAAAATGTAATGTGTGGTATGTAGGTTTATGTGTGTAGCGTGTCACATTTACTGTGTAGCATGTCACATTTGTGTGCATTTCTGTGTGTATGACTCAGAGATCAGATGTGAATACGTACAACTACCAGAGGTGGACATTTTAGGTCCAAAAAGTAAAATTTCAGAACAAGATATTGTTTCAACCAACCAGTTGAGTATAAAGAGTCATAGAGTTCTCATCTGGTTGGTTGAAACAAAATATTTGTCTGGATTTTTACTTTCTGGACCTGAAATGTCCACCTCTAACATCTACACGTGTGTGTGTCTCAACACAAACATCATGCAATGACATGTGAATATTGTGTGGCTCAGTGGTCTAAGCCTGTGTGCCTGTAATCAGAAGGTCACCGGTACAAACCCAGCCTCAGCCTGTCTGTGGCTCCTTGAGCTTTAACCTTTAACCCCCAGCTCCCTGGACGCCCCAACAGGTGGTTGCCCTTCACAGACAGCTTACTCTACAAAGAGCAAGTTGAGGGAGGCATAAAGACAATTTCCCCACAGGGAACAATGAAGTATTGATGATGATTATTATGATGGAAACAGACTGGTATGTGACTTTGGCAGACACTTTTATCCAAAGCGACACAAAAGAGAAGGCAGGGTCAGCCAGTCTCGGGAGCAAATGGGGGTTAAGGGCCTTCTACAGGAGCCTGACGGTGAAATCACTTCGCCATCCACGTGATTCGAACCGGGGAACTTTCAAACACAGAATCCCAACACGCTGATTGGCCACACAAACACATGTGATTAGCACACGGCGTGGTCCTTTGCTCGCCTATGCACACTGCACTGAGAGGCTGCTGTAATGCTGGGAACACGTCTAGGGATGATGGGAGAGACCTGGGGAGACCCCTTTGTGCTCGCCAAAGTCTAGTAAAGCAGAACAGAAGTGGAGGAATGTTCAGTGTTCAGCGCTTGAAACAGCCTTGACCACAGTGTCAGAAGCGACGCCTTTTTGGACCGGGTTGGGGGCGGCGAGGTCGGATGGCTGTTATTGGGTGTTTGCGGACGGTCCCGGAGGCTGCATGGGACCCCCATGCATGGGGCTCTGGGCTCCCAGTCCTACTGTGCAGATCCACCCCCTCCCATCTCACTCCAGCTCCGTTTCCATGGCGATGACAGCCGGCTGAGGAATGCACATCTAAATAAAAAGCAACAGCTCTTATAAGAGAGAAAAAAGGAAAAAGAGGATGGTGGATTGGGCCGGGCGTTGGGGGTGGGGGTCTCGGAGGAGGTGTGTGGTGGGTGTGTGTCAGCATGTTGTGCGATGGTGTTGGGCATTTCTGTTCTGTGCTTAATTTATACCCCCCCCCCCCCCGGGGCACAGATTTGGAGATTAACTTTCAGACTGATGTGTGAAAGGCTAAACGAAGTGTCGGGTTTGTTTTGTGATGGCTGACATAAAGCGTATTTTTGTTTTGAGGGAGATAATGATTTCCTGTCACGTGACCTTACTCAGGGATCGCTGGGCATTCCTCATGCCTGACGCTCTTGTCAGCATAATAATTAAGCCATGGGCTGCAACATGTCCATCCTCTGGAAAAATTATGTTTGGCTTCTATAATTTGTTTCCACTAAAATACAATGAAAAGTAAAGCAGCATCATGCATTAGAGTTTTGATTTAAATGCTCCCAGCACATTGGGTTTGGATTGTGTGGTTAGATCATGTGCGTGAGCCTTTGTGTGGGAGGGTGTCTCTGTTTGTGTATATCGCGTATGCGACTGTCTTTCTGTATCTGTGTGTAAGCATTGCAGATGGTGTCTCCTGTGTGTGTAGCTTGTTCCCGGTGCGTGAGTGCTCATCCATGTGCAGTACGTGTTGGGAGGGGCAGTGGAACCGTTGGGTCTGGTCAGAGTCGAGTTGGGGTCTGGATCTGGGCTGAAAAATGCCTGTGAATTAGCCGAGCGTGGTCCTAGTTTCAGAGAGGCTGGATTTAGTGTGGGAGTTGTGTAAGGCCTTGGGGTGTCAAACAGGGGATGCTAGAGGCTTAATTACTGTGGAACTTATGTACCCTGAGATATTTTGAGGTATTAGAGGATACAGCACTGAAATAATGCACTATTTTCGTTATATACAGGGGTGGGGCTAAAGGGACACTGGCCCCTGCTGAAAGCTGATTGGCTGTTGGAATGCCTCCTTCCCTGTCACTCAGTGATTCCAAACATATCATTGGCTAATGATAAGGATGTGTACTATCTCTCTTTTATACTGTGGACTATTATTCTAGGGCTCATGGCAGCTCAGGAGTTAAATATCAGCCTTGTAACTGAAAGGTTACTTTGAAAGGTACTTAACTGGAGTCGTTCCATTAAAATGACCAGATGTAATAAATAGATAAAAGTGGAAGTTGCCTTATAAAAAAAAGCGAGCACTGGCTTTTTACAGAGCATGACCTCACACGGCGATCAAACGCGCCTGTCGGGTTGGCGCTGCCTTTGCCAGAAACGGAGGGTCCCTGTTTTATCTTTCACATCAACTAGGGAGCCAATGTCAGGTCCGCAGCAGCTCCTCACGAACGGAGCCAAATCATTAACCCAACTTCCCTCCATTAGGCTGATCCGTCATTCAGAAATGCTGTCTGTGTGGGCATATGGCACCTCACACGCCCCCTGCTGGAAACGTGTTCACTGCTTTGGAAGATTACATCATGATAAGATTCTCCTTATGGATTTTTACAAGCCGGATCAACATGCTAGGTTTCTACAGAGAAAAAGATTTAATTTTTAGATTATTCCCAGCTTCATACCTCCAAGGTCGAGCTCATGGGAGTTTTACTTAAACAAAAATGTTCTGCGGGCAGAAGAAAAAATGATTCAAGGAGATAACCAATCAGATTGTACAGAAGGTGGATCCAAGCAATTAGAGGAGGTGGGACCAACCAATCACATGTCTTGATCCCGCCTCCTCTATTTGCTTCGACCCACCTCTTCTACAATCTGATTGATTTTCCCTCTCAACAAATTATTTTCGTCATCAGAACATTTTGTGTAAGTAAAACTCCCACGAGCCAAGACTGGGGGTTCAGGTTCTATGCTTGGCTGTGTGTGTTGAGTTTGCATGGTCGCTCCAGGTTGACACTGCATTCTCCAGGTACCTGGGTTTCCTCATGCATTTCAAATATACGTGGTGTGGTTTAGCGGTGTCTTTGAATTGTGACTGAATGAGAGTGTGTGCCCTGCAGTGGACTGGCATCCCATACAGGGTCTCCCCTTGCTTTGTGCCCTGTACTGCCTGGCATAGACAAGCTGTGCAAGTGGGTGGAAGATGAATAGATGAATGGATAGGTGGATGGATGAATTATTTATACACACTGACAGACCGGTCCAAAAATTTCCCTTGTCTGTCTTGCAAAGTCTACATGCCAGCAGCTCTTTTTAAAGCTTTTTGGATTATAATTTAAACCAGAACAATAAATTGCCTCAAGTTCAGGAAGGGGCCAAACCAGAGCATGTGTAAGAGGGATGTATTGTCATTTAAGAGAGCCATCCTGTCTGCTTTTGATGATGACGAAGTAAGGACAATTAGGAGAGCTTCTCTATTAAACCTGCATATCAACGAGGGGTGGAAAAAAAGCCAGAGTATAGCTCACAGTGAGAAGCGTAACTCTGTTCTGTGATACTCACACACCGACATCTTTTAAGAGGAAACCTTCTGTCACGACTCAGCTCTAATGTTGCTTGAATAATACATTTAAGGATGAAGCCAGTGCGTATTAATTTTTACACGTGCGTTTTTCATTTCATTCGACAGTCAAGGTGGCCAGGTAGGTTATAATCTCATCCCCGGGTTCTGTGTGGGGTTTGCGTGTAACTCTCCATGCTGCCCTGCTGTTCCTGTTTCCTTACACTGCCCAAAGACATACAGTTAGAGTGAGTTGCCTTCTTTAAATCGCCTATATTGTGTGTGTATCTATGTGTGTATCCTAGCAAAGCTGTGCAATGCGCCTTCTGTTTCCTGGGAGAGGCTCTAGGTTCCTGACAGCCCCGTACTGCCTAAGCGTTTGGAAAACGCATCCATGGGCAGATTTCACAATTAGCATGCCATTTATTGGCTCAGCCGACGCTGTTATCCACAGTAAGATACATAAGGTTGGCACAGTAGAGACATAACACAGATCGAGAGGATCTGAGAGGAGAAAATTCAGCATCATCCTTAAGCATCTATTCACTTATATGCTGGTAGCCAAACACTGTCAGGTCCTAAAATGTTCCTGCTGGAGGTGCATGATACCTGCAAGAGACAGGTCTACCTGAGCAGTCTGCCTCTTTAAATGCCAAGGACGCTCCAGAAAACACCTCATCGCTGTTTGTCATTCCGTCAGGCTCTGTCAGCAACAGAAGGACATTTAATCAGAAAAGGAGCGCCGTTGTCCTGCACCGAAATTGGCAAAAAATAAACGCAGAGTCACTCAAATGTCTGAGGTATTGTGGCACCTTCATGGGCCTTATTAAAATTTTGTTCTTTGCAAGTATCTGACTAGTGTTTGAATAGGCAGGGCATGTTTTGATTAGCTTTACCCAGATAGGACCAATTATTAGCAATTCAGCAAATCAGAATCCTAATTAGTAAGTGGGATATTGGCCTGTCTAGTACACCAGCTTATTATTTTGTTGCTACAGTAACATGCTTTTGTGTGTAAGTTGTGAGGGAGATATTCTTTTCACTTATTAACACTGTTTTCCAGGATTTTGCAACGCTCTTTCTCTTTAAAACACTCTGTGTATACAGCGGAATAAAGGAACACACTTTGGGTACCTGTACTGTACCACAGTGAGCGACAATTCAAATGTGAAAAAAAACACTGGAACACCACATGCTTTTTGGTATCTTTCACTGCGTGTTTTGTTGTAATATTGTTGGCGAAAGTGTTCACTGGATGAGTGGAACGTGGTTTGTAAATTTGAGTTTTGGGAAATGTTGGCTCCTGGTGTTCTGTTGGGAATCCCAGAGGATTTAAATTAGCATTGAATCCATTAATATCCTGCGATTATAGTTTAAGGCGTCCTGATTTGACCGTGACTTTCCATAACCCATCCAATGCTGTGAGCCTGGAGGCTATCCCAGCATGCACAGGGTACAAAGCAGGGCACACCATAGACAGGAATACCAGCGCATCACAGGACACACTCTTACACATCTGACTGAAACATGTAACCAATTTCAAAGAGGGTAAAAGGTAAGATAAAATGAAATGCATTGAGCAGGATAAAACTTATGCTTCTGCAATGTGTCTGGTATGACCAGGCGATTTTCTTTATAAAAATACAATTATTTCAGGCTCAAGAACATGGCAGGAGGTAGAACTCTACGCCTCCTTGTTGCATTAAAAATCTGGACTTTGAATTAAATGAAAAGTCACGAGTGCCACTGGGGACCCATTAAGAATGAGTGCAACATACGGAATCGATGTTTTGAAAGTCATGGAAAAAAGCTTTCTTCAGAATTTTGTTTACAGAAAAGGATATCAGTTCTGTACGCTGTGTTTCTTGAGGAATTAGCCTTTTAGCATGCATTGACAAAGTGCTTCCTTTTTGAAATGGAGGTGGCGCAAAAGTGACAGAGTGGTGACAGGGGGTCTGGCATTGTGACGCTGAATACTCTGGAGACTTATGATTTTCCAGGTGTCTTGAATCCCATTTGCAGGATCCAAATACAGATTCTGCATGATCTGGGGGTGATATGTCTGTATACTGGCATCTTTTCTGCATGCCAACCTCAAGGCATTATTTGTCTCTGCCTTACCTTGGAAATAAGACCAAATCTGCCATGATTTCCTACATTGCCCACATCCAGGAGAGCAGACATTTGAAAAGAAATCAGGTAAGCGTTTATTTGCACCAAGTTTTACTAAGGAAAATACCCCATATTTTAATAATCACATATTTCAGAGACGTTCTCACACTGGACCATTCGGACTAATGTGGTGCTGAGGCATCGTCTGCTGTGCGGCTACACTTCTCATCCCTTAGGTGGTTTGTCGTGTGGGGGGTGCAGCAATGCACTGTAATCAGTGCATGTTCCTTACCTCCTCCACTACAATCTGTAGAATGTATTGCCTTGAATGCAGCACGAAACAAGAATTAATAGTGTTTCTTATTGCTGGGAGCAGCTGGAGGGTTTCTCCTGAGGCTCCCATAAAGGAGGAACAGAGGTTAAACAGGGTAGACCAGCTGCAGCTTCCTCACCGAAGGCCTCACACGGAAAATCCACTGCAAAGTTGCTGCATCCGCCTGATATTTGGATTCCGACACCACCCGGTCAGTAGGGGGCGGCGTGGTAGTGGAGACACTAACCTCAGCCTGACTGTGGTCGTTTATCTCTAGGAAGAACCAGGGGCTTATGGGTAGCCTATGGGCCGTGGGGAAGGAGTGAATGTGCAACCTATGAAGGCAAGAGATCGTGAAATAGCGGGTGAAATATGGTCAAATAGGCAACCTCATACCTGTTCCCCCCCACTGAAATGTCACCAGACAGGGGGTCCAGGGAACGCCGAAAATATACTAAATAATCACTGAAACAATCAGGCTTACAAAGTTTACCGGAATCAATAATTAATAAATCTAAAAATGCCAGTGGCTGATTTTGAACTAATACTGAAACTCAGTGAGGAATCGTGAAATGTTCTGGTGCTGTTTCCTCGCCTGGGTTTCCCCGGAACTCGTTATCCTGCTTCTCCAGTCCTTTCCGCACCCTGGGCGTGTGTTTGGCTCCCTCTGCCGCGACCCACCCCTCCCAGCTCCCGCTCGCCCCGGCTCGGCCCGACAAAACCCTCCTCAGCACCTCAGAAGAGGATCGGCATGGCCATTTCCTGCTGCCTGTTCAAGATGGACTGACTCCTAAGTAATTCTTGGTAATTAATGTGTTAAAGAAAAAGAAAACCACTGTGTCTGTATGTTGGAAAAGGACAGTATTGAAACCAATTGTGGACAAAGAAAACAGTTATAAATATGATGTTAAGTCAGATTTATGAGTTATAGGCATGCATGATGTTTCCCAGACAGTCACCATGATTCTGCATAGAATATATGGCTTTGGAATATGGACAGATGCATATAAAAACACATTGTTTATTAAAACAGATCAATTTAGTTTAATTTACAAATGTAACTGGTGTATTGAAGCCTTCCCTTAATTTACGAGTGTGCTGCAACTCGATTTGCATGTCAAGGTGATTTGCATATCGCAGAATGCCACACCGGGGGGGGGGACAAAAGCTGTTTTTCTGACAAATGCTCGATTTAGAATTTCCTCCGGTTACCGCAGGAGCGGCAAAGGGATGCGCATCGATCCGCCGCTCCCCAGCGGCGTCACAAATGGCCGGCCAGACTCGTTTTCAAAACAGTGCGCGGAGCGACAGAGAGGCAGCCAGAGTGCTCATTCTCGGGCCTGAGAGGCGTGCGGCGAGCTTCACGCCATGGAGGACCATCTGCTGGCCTGGAGATGTGTTATGAATAGCATGAAACGGCATTGAGAATGAAGGCCTTCTGAAAGGTGGAGGTTTAACAGGGCGCAGGAGGGCTGCCCAGTCTCTGCCTGTAATGCAGCTGCTGGAGCTGGTTTATACTCAGATGTGAAAGACATCCATATAAAAATGGCCATGCGAGGGATTATCATCCAGCGGCAAGGCTAATAATAATAGAATTAACATATGGTAATCATCACCGCTGTATTGCTGATGGCCCTGGGGTCTAGTCTACATCTCGATTTTGTCCCGATGTCACCTTCGCTGTAAGGAAAGGCACTTAAAGGGATCATACTAATGCAATTTGTCATAGTTTTACAGAGTTTTACAGCAACGCCTTCGATCAGTTATGGACAAAACTTATCCTCTCACGGGGTATGATATCCGATAACCATGATGTCCGGAAGTGGTCGGATCCCCCCAGCGCCCCGCTGCCCCCAGCAGTGCCGGTTCCATTCGGGATGCCTGCGCGCTCCTTATACACTCTCTCTCGTCGAAAGCCCAGCCTGGGATGAGCTATGAATTTTAATAGCATATTTCACTGGAGGGAGGGAGTCATCTCTCCTGAAACTACAGCTTAATACTCAATTACACTTGGTAAGAGTTGCATTTTGTGGCTGGATTCCTGTGTTATTAAATGGATCTTCTGTTCATGGAACACCGTGAAAATGTGTGACTGACTCACATCCCAATCCCACTGCTTTCAGTTTCAAATTCAAATTTTATAGGTCACATACACATACATACTGTAGTACGACATGCAGTGAAATGTATTTGCAGTGCCCGACCTATTAAGAATTAAATAGAATACAAAAAAAAAATAATAATAATTAAATAAAATCGAAGATAAGAATGAAATGTTGTAAAAAATGTAAAGATATAAAATATAAAGAATATAGAGATAAAATATACAATATAGAGTTAAGAATAAAAAATAGAAATAGAAATTAAAATATGTACAAATAGAATAAAATGTGCAATTAGCAGCAACAATGTCCGATTATTATTATTGGTGTAAAGTTCAGTGTAGTGCAGTACAATGTGTGTGTGTGTGTGTGTGTGTGTGAGTGTGTGTGTTTAGCCGTAGCTCTGATTTTACTGGGAGTACTGGTGGATCTAACTTGTCCCCAGCCAGCCTCCGGGCCCCAAGGTGCCGAAAGCCACACAGGTTCATGATGAGGATCTTAAGTGGATGAATGAGCATTCAGTCACGCCCTTGTCATACTCCATGTGCCTTAGCACGGTGCTTTTAGAACCCCAACACTGCGCATAGAGACGGAACTGATGAGTGCGTTAGCCGTTTCCACGATAGCGACCCCAGTGAGAGGCACTGTGGACCCACTCTGTGACTGTGCAGAGCATGTGGAACTCCCACCCACCAGACACATCACACATCATCAGCAAAGACCCCGAATCACCATCAAAGACACATCACACATCATCAGCAAAGACCCCGAATCACCATCAAAGACACATCACACATCATCAGCAAAGACCCCTGAACTGCACATCAAGGCTCTCTAAATTGGCAGAAGTACAATGTTATTGCTGCAATGCCACTGCTTCCTGTTAATTTGATCATACTTATGAGTTATGTTAAGGTGCCGTGAGTCACATGGGCTGAGGAGGGCTAAGGGGGTTAACTAACTAAGCTGGCAGCTTTTGGAAGTCCTATTTGGTTACCTTGAACATGGTAACAGAACATCTACTCCTGCTGTAGCTATGCTAATGCATTACAGAATTCCTAACTGCAGGCAGTTCAAAGTCCTTTGAATAAAATTCCTGAGATTTTTTTTTAAATATCAATGAAATTGATTTTTAAAATAGATTTAAAACCCCTGGCAGGTATATGAGTATTTAACCCAAAATGCATTTTTAATTCTAAAAAAATGGCCATAAAGACTTTTTAAATTGAAATTGATAACTACTGCTATGCTTCTCCCACAATAGCAGCATGCGATGATCTTCCAAAGGCCAGTTTGTGGATGGAGGTGCTGCTGCTTTGCCACACGCAGACATTCCGCGATACGGGCAGCATATGTTGTGAGGGACTCACTTTCCCACACACTTTTGTTCTCCCCAGGCAAGCACTCGTCTAACTCTTTGGGTGTGCAGTTAATTCATATTCTCGCTCCCATTCAGAGAAGCATTCGGACGCGCTGTCACGCTGGGTACCGTAATTAAAGACAATAATAAAATAGCAGCAGGATGCAAGGCATGCTAATAGTGTCATGCATATGTATGCTAATCCCATACCTGGCGAGGAACCACACGAACAGCAAAAGCCCAAAGCATCTTGCTACAAGTGCCACGTGACCGACGGCTGCTCCTGTCCGCCGGCTAAATCTGAGTCCAGATACCTCTGCCACACATTGCCCGAACTGTGGATAACAGCTCGGAAGCTTCTAGATCCCTCATTACATGCATCATGGTCCTAATTGTCCCGATACTTTGTTCATGTGTGAGATAAATGGAAAATCCTGCGAAGGGTAAAGTTATTCATAACAATGACAATATATATATATATATAATTGCAATGTTTTTGGCAACCAATCGGCTTCCTCTTGTTCCATGAAAGTGATTCTAATTAAGAGTAGCAATCAGAAAGCCTGTTTCTAATGGAATTAAGTATGGCATATTTTCTTATCCGATCTGCCCTTGCTGCGTTCTGATTCGTTAGGCCACATTACTTTTTATTATTGTGATGGTATTATTCTAGGAAACTACAGGCTAAATTAAGAGAAGCCAAGGGGTCCCCTTTGACATGGACCAGATTACCACTGACCCGGTTACCAGCTGCAGAACTGTTTGGGAGTTTGTATATGAGTGACGATGGTTCCCCCCGCCCCACCTCCCCCCCCACTCCCGTGCATGTAGCCAAGCACGAAGGGCGAGGATGCCGACGAGAACAATCTAATACCACTGGAAGGTTCTAGAAACGTTTGATCAACATAAAACATGACCAGACAGTTCAGATGCCTGCCATTGCGTCAAGGTCAAGGCCGTCTATGCCGTCACACTCCCGGAATAGTCTCTGAAATATGAGATTTTAAAAAACGCAATTCAGAGAGCACTAAAAGCTCTACATTTATGCAATTATATATCTATAAGCAATGAAACCCATCACCTGTAAAACAACAAGGGGTAAAAGTATGCCCCGGTTGTTAAATGCTTTGCAGATACTATTATATAAACAGGGTATAAATTTTGATTTTATGACACAGCAGAATATGCTCAACTGAAGATATTCAGGTTAAGTTCTGCCTCCAGGGCATCCCAAGGGGATCCACCTAGGAATCGAACCCGTGACCTCCAGCCCCTAAGTCCAGCTTCTTAATGCCATTTTTTATTAGTCATTATATTTTTCAGAAATACTGTTATATCTACACATGTTTTCTAACAGCACCGTGTTCATTTTAAATATATTTAATCAAACGGTGTACTGTAAATAGAGGTGCATTTTTTATTGACCCTCAACAGGGACAGTAATAGTTTTTTATATTCTGTAACAGGTACTGTAACAAAACATCTTATCATTAATTAAGACGACAAAGGGCTTCTTTGGGGTGCATCGTCAACAATGATTTATTTCCTGAGCAGCCTGGGGTGAATTATTATATCATGTTTGAATGAATGAGCGGCAATAAATGAAAACGTGAAAACGCACTCAGGGTGAGATGTGAAAGAAGCGGAAATTGATAGGCGAAATGGGGCTCTGGCATTTTTTAGAAGAAAAATAACAGAATGACAGAAAAAAGAGGGTCTTATCTGAGATACTGCATGAAAAGCAGATAATCTACAACAGGGGTGTCAAACTGCAGTCCTGGGGAGGTGGAGCCCTGAGTAACTTAGTTATTTCCCTGTTCCACCATAAATGATTCAAATGAACTGTGTGGTAATTAGCACAAGGAGATGAATCAGGTGTGTTAAACGAGGGGAAACACAAAAATGCCCCCAGGACTGCAGTTTGACACAACTGCTCTAGAAAAAGAAAGGCAAACCTCACAGATATCAACTTCAGGAAACTCTCATGCCTTCAGTGTTTTGGTTAGGGTTACTAAATGCTTGAAAATGAGAAAAAGTGTTTTATGTCCTTAACACAATCCCGGACCAAAGAAGTAGTCACTGTACTCTGTCAGGCCACAGATAATTCCTAAATTAAGACTACTGGTTATTGTCAGTATATTCACAACGTCTGCTGCATATTTGAAGAGCTGAACAATTAACCAGGGTGTAACATTGAATGGTTACAATGGCAGAGTTTTTGTTAGATTTCACAGTTTCCCTCTGTTGATCTGAGAGACGGAGAATAGAGCATTTGTCTGGGCTGGCAAAGGCTTGGCGATATTTGGGCTACGGCTGCTGAAGGTTGGCTGCTAAAGATCAGGCCCCTTCTAACCTTCTGTCTTAAGTTGAAGAAAAAAACAAGCCGTAAAACACTTATTTTGGGCCGTGGTTTTGGACTCCTGATGTAACTATTTTTTTTACAAAGGATTAAGCAAGATCTCTGTATCTTCCTCTAAAATACCTTGGAGAAAACTTGGAAAACAGATTGTACATCATTTTTGTGTTGACAAATATACTTCTTTACAACAAAGCAACATAACGTTGACGTCTGTACTCTGCAATGGTGCACTGATACCACATTTTCTTGTTGATCATACATCAAACACCATAGATCTTGATTGTGGGACCAGCATGACTGTTTAATACCCTCTAACGCTGGCTAAAATGGCAAGGCCATCTCAGTAAATGAACCCTGTCACTGAATCATCTCCCATTAATAATTTGGTGGTGTGGGCACTGCGTGGTTGGCATACTCCTCAGGTTCAAACATCGGTTGGCATGGAAACGTGGGAAGGGAGGTGATAGCTCTGGGGTTGGGGGGGGGTGTAAAGATGTGGAACACATGAAAGAAAACATGGAGATTATCAGCGGGGGACCACGGTCGAATCGACAGCTTCCTCAAGATGAGGATTATCCGTCATAAAACCGGCAGCGATACAACGTGGAAACAACAGACAACAGGTCTTTCAATGT
Organism: Gnathonemus echidnorhynchus; assembly: GCA_026776725.1. Classification (NCBI taxonomy): domain Eukaryota; kingdom Metazoa; phylum Chordata; class Actinopteri; order Osteoglossiformes; family Mormyridae; genus Gnathonemus; species Gnathonemus echidnorhynchus. The sequence continues at coordinate 9,620,292 of JAODJU010000040.1, read as the reverse complement.
ACTCCACCAAAGCTGGATCTGAATAGCGCTTTTGTCAAAGAAGATAACACAGAGGGGAGCCCGAAAGGGTCTGCATTGACCGGGAAAGGTGAAAAAAACAGATCAAAAAAGAGCGCAGCGAAGAAACCAGAAGAACGTAATAGGTCTCTGAGCATCATAGGGCGCACATTGATTTGCCCTTTCCGCGAAAGTGCTAGATTGTTGAGTTTTAGTATGACATTTCCAACAAATCAGGGCCATCTCGAGGTAGTTGAGAGGCCTTTAGACATAGCTGGCCCTTAATTATGGACTTGGTAACAAACTAAAGCAATTGCAAAAATATAGTTTGGGGAATTCAAAAAGGAATCGCTAGTGGGGAGAGCTGCCATTATACTGCAAGAAATAAAACCAACCTGTAACAATTCAGGAAGTTTGTTGTGTTCAGAAAAAAATAGCTATAATAGAGGATGATATAACACAGGACGGCCCTGAAAGATGTTTATTTTGATATCACTGTATCGAAGCATGTGATCTTCCTTGATACAATCTGGTACTGCTGTTTTCCTTCTGCTGATTGTGACTTTTGGGTACTCATGATGCCATAAATAGACCAGTTGACCCTGCTCTGCCCGGTGACATCCGATTTCCTCTGAGTCCCTGACCGTGTGACATTCAGCTAGAGCTTCCAAATCTACCCTGGAGGCTCTTCATTACATTCAGAATGGCCAAACCATGGCCAGACATTTAAAACCCTGGGGGACTGTACGATTCGTCGTCGATGGCCTGCTCGGACTCCTGCCCTGTTGCATGATGGGGGATGTTATATATATATATATATATATATATATATATATATATTTAGCCTTTGTGTTTTGAGAGATCCGTATAGCCTGAGCAGTCCGCCATCTTCCTGCCTGACACCTCCCTGACACAGAGAGCCCATTTTCAACTCGGCGGGGCGACGTTGGCAGTTTCGCTTGTCGCGAGGGTCACTCCGTGTGAAAGTGCGCGGTTGGAGGCACCGTGGCCCCGCTGCGTGCTTCACTAACACTGCTGCTAGACTGTCACCCCCAAGGCAATTAACTGGAAAACCTCGGAAGTCAAAGTGAATGTCATCGCTCCGTCCCATTCGTCACGATTTAATTTCTGGTGGTTGCCTAACGTCTCGATGTGGCATGTGGCTGACAAACCCGTTTACCTGATTACATCGTCCAAAGCTGGGTTTGCGTCTTACCTGGGAACAGAGAGCCCCGGTTTAGTGACAGATGTGCTCCACGGAGAGAGAGATGTCTGGATCCAAGTATTAAATTCAATCACTACAGCGCTAAAGCAGATGCTCCTACCTTTCAGGGGATTAGGGAATTGATTCAACTGGTATTGAGAGGTTTATGTGAGAATTAAAAGGTGCCATGAACAAATGAGAGACCTATAGGAGACATATGGCATTTAATGGACTTAATTGTGTATATTCCCATGGCTACATGTGCATTAAGATACTAATCTAATATTTTAAGTGACTTATATAATATTGAAACTGGTGTTAATAACAAATTGATAGGTCATAATGCAACAGACCATAGAACCAGAAATAGCTATGGACTGGTCTATAACTCATATGACTGTTCATATATTTATAAATAGCTGTTTGTAGTGCTGAGATACAATAAAGCAATTTGAACAGCTCATTGGTGACCTCAATCCAAAGGACAGCTTTGTAAAAGCAGAAACACTCGGGAAAAAAACATTAAGATCTTTCTTGACAAAACTATATGTTAAACTTGGCTCAACAATTGCACACTTTTGCACAAGGTAGACTTCTCTTAATGATTTCTAACCTCATTTCAACAAAATGAAGAAAAAAGATATTGGGGGGAGGGCAGGGGGGGACTGCAGCTGCAGTTTTTGGTCGCAAACATTACCCACATCTGGAAAAAAAAAATGATATACAGGAGAAAGTTACCCGTAGCATAGCAGCGACATGAAAGGCGCCAGCTGTGGCCGTCCTGCACATGACCATTAATGCTGAATGGCGGAGTGCGGTCCCCTTCAGGTCTGCAGGACCGGGGACCATAAATGGTTTTGGTCATCAGCCTGGATCTATCAAATCATAGAGTGTGGTCGATGAAAATTAAATGGTCAGCCAAAAATGGGTAGATGGATGGATGGATGGATAGATAGATAGATTTTTTTGGTAGTATGACAAACAGTTTTTAGTATATAATCACAGAAATCCCTTATATTGGCAACATTAGGCTGATTTTTATTTTAAAAAGCGTTTAATTACTAAAACAGTTGGTAGTTGGTGTTTTGTATGGCCATCCCATAATAGACAGAAAGTGATGTGCAGAGGTAATCCCTTTGTCAAGTTTCCGAAGCGGATGGTTTAATTAGAGATAAGCGGAAGCTGGTGATAGGGGCTGGGGGGGGCAGGGCTATGCAGCCGGTTCATAGAGCACCTCCAGCCGAAGGCACCGGAGGCGGGAAAACTGTTTTATTAAAAAAAGAAAATAATAATAAAGTAAAAAGGCATCTGGGAGCAGAGCTGTGACTGTTCTGCTGACCATGCTGGGGCACCGCTGTTGAATGCCAGGAATAAGAGGTTTCTTTGATGGGTTTCAAAGCCTTTCGCTTCCCCAAGACCGTCCAGAGTCCATAAAAATGACCCCCCCCTCAACCCAACCCGCCCCGCCCAGCCCAACGTCACCCTGCCACACCACTGAGGAAACGCTGACTAATCACTAAAACATACTTTGCACGCGCCCACGACCTGACATGCAGAGATACACGAACGCTGAGATGCATGAGTTCATCCCCAGCTGGTGACACCGGAGCCCACACAGCATGCCCTGTCACCGGGAAAACGCTGCACCGCTGCTCGGACATGCCTGGGTCCATGTTGTCCATGACCGGTGATAAATCACGCCGAACTCCTACAGCCCCCTGGGGGGCCCCCATCTGTGTGTCCATGTGCAGTGGGCCGAGCTGCAAGGCCCAGCCTAGAGGAGGTGACCCCAAGGGAGGTTCCTGTGACTTCCGACCTCCCTGTGCCGCTCCTCCCTTCCGTTAATCCATCGACGTGAGTCTTCGGCGTGGCAGTGAGCAATTTATATGCCCTCTGACCATTGACAAGGCCACGGTCGCTCCAGCAAAAGTCCCGCCCATGTCTGGGATCGGGGGGGGGGCGGTAAGTGTGACTTGTGACGGAGAGCAGGCAGAAGAGAGGGAAGAGGGAGGTACGGAGCAGGCGAGAGAGCGAGAGGACGCGCCTTGTACGCTTAAATACTAAATAAATAAAAACGACGGCAGCTGGGCCGAGAGGAGCCTGCGACAGATGACGCATAAATAAATTATTAAATAAGCGCATGAATAAATCAATGGGGAATGTGAGAGAGAGAGAGAGAGCAGCGATACAAAGACTGCAGCAAATCACTGGTGATACATACAAAGCCGACACGCGGGTTCATACGAATGGCGACGTGTGGAATCGCCGTGGAGTCGGGGGGGGGGGGGGGCAGTTACAGGGGGGATTATACAATGTGACACTGTTTATATTACATGCGTGCAGACGTATGCACACAAGCACAGGTACAGCGAGGGCGAGACCACACCGGCGACGACGAGACCCCACATCCCCAACCCCTCCTTTACCGGAAAGGTGATGGATAATGGCTTAATAGTCTAATTTAATACTTGTGGGGGAGGGAGCAGCCATATGGTCCCCCCATTTTCTGCCATCACCTCTGAATTAATTTCCAGGATGAGGGAGAGAGATTGGTGCCTCTGTGGGCAGCACCGCCCCCTCACGCCTGCAGGACTGGGGTTCGAACCCCATTTCTGCTCTGTGTGTGCGCAGTCTGCATGCTCTCCCGGTGAGGTGTGCCTTCCCTCCTGCAGTTACGTTAACTGACATCTCAAAATTCCCCATTGTGTGTGTGTGTGCGTGTATGTGTGCGTGTGCGTGTGTGCGTGTGTATCCCATGCAGGGTGTAGTCCAGACTCAGACAGACCATACACACAACAATAACTAAAATAAGCAGCTTGCCAGTAGATGGATGAGAATTGCCCTGGATTGGATGGGAATGGCGCCCCCTGCTGTCAATGGGGCTTACTCTGCCAAGCCACACCCCCAGCAACAAGATGACACCTGCCCCTTGAACCCAGCGGCTTCTCACGACAGCATAGAAGATAAGAATCCATCTGTGATTCATTGGATCTATTTTTATGACTGTAGTGAATGTGAGCGAACTTTGGCGGGAGCCTGAATACCCAGAAGTCTGTTCCAGGGTGTCATTTGTGAGAATGTGACCCTTTACTACAAGCCCTGGAGCTGCAATTACAGTGCGCTTTAAGGATGAAAGTATACAAAAGAAGCACCAATGAATATCCATTAACAGCATCTACTGTGGCATCTCAGTACTACTCAGTCTTAGTACTACTACAGGGGTGACCAATCTTATCCAGAAAGGGCAAGTGTGTATGCAGGTCATCGCTGCGGCTCCCTAATTAGATTACTAATTAGAGGACTGATTGGCTGAAGAGTCCTCACACCTGGGTTTGAACAGCTGTCCTAAAGATAATCCCAAAAACCTGCATACACACCGGCCCTTTGCGGATAAGATTGCTCTGTGCTACTAGAATGACTATTAGAATATTCAGCTGTCAAAGGTGGAAAGTTTAGGTCCAGAAAGTGCAAATCCAGACTAAGGTCTTGTTTCAACCAACAAGTATAAAGCCTTTGTGAGTATAAAGGGTCACAGTCACAGAGGGCTTTGCTGGTTGGCTGACACAAAACCTTGGTCTGGATTTGTTTTTTTCTGGACCTGAACTTTCTACCTCTGACAGCTGTTTGAAGGGTATCTGTTTGAAGGTCTTCTCTAGCCAGAAAAGACACTCTTACAGTATCCACTACAAAATTTTGTTAAAAGCTCGGGCAATAATAGCGCCATTAAATTGAGATGGACAGCCTGGTATATTTTTAATGACCTTCTTAAAATATGCATGAAGGTTACACAGCAGAAGGGACATTTGCCCAAGTTTGGACACCCCGAACGTCACGTGTTTGCGATCCATTCCCCATCTTTACGCTCAAGCTAATGCGAGACCCTCTTAGCGTGACCGGTTGTAAAAGTTGACCTGGACAACACGGACGGCTGATTAAAGTAGACCTGCGTAAAGCCCCACTTCAGCGTTTCTGGTATCGCTGTACCTCGTGAATGCTGGAAGGTCAGTCTCATCGGTGAGTGACAATCCGACGTTTGGGACAAAACTCAGTCGATGGATTTGCTTTGTGACGACGGCGGGTGGCTGGCAAGCATGTAATGGGCATGTTGAGGCTGCTTGCATGGTGAAGCTTGATTGGTAGCCAAAGAAGTAGTTAAAAAAACCAACTATAAAATGACTACTGGGAAGATGGGGGAATGTCCCCTGTCAATGAGCATCCATTCATCTTCACACACACTCAAACACACACACACACACACACAAACACACCAATTACCACTATCACCATTACTATCAATTAACAACTGATGCAAAAACACAACAGACAAACATGTTAATTAAAAATACTCCATAGAAAACACTGGACATGCAGTTGCTAAAACTCTTAGGGAAGCAGGCGCCTGATCCTCCAGAACGGTCTGGAACTGTAAGCTAAGAACAGCAGTTTTTTACACTCTGATAATTAACCTTTCCAAAGAATCAGTTCCACAAGTCTCATAACCTTTAAAGCATGTGTCTAAAACGAAAAGGGGACTAACAACAGGCACTAGAATTTTACAAGATTCTTTATCTTCCCCTTTAAGAACTAAGCAACTCTTTCATTCTCCCTTTTACGACTTAAATCTGCTGCTTAGTTAAAACATCCGGTGACGTTAATTGCAAAATAGATGCACAGGTCAATATTTAGCGACAAAAAAAGGAGAGATCCTGTTTATTTCTGTCAAGTGCTCTGTTCTAATGAATAAAACAGTTGGGAGATGATGAGCCCATCCCATCCAGGGTGTGCCCCTGCATCGCGCCCCTGAGGCCTGGGATAGGCTCCAGCCCCCCCCTCCAGGGTCCTACCAGGATAATGGATGGATGGACGAGAAGATGAGTTCCCCTCTTCCAAAAAAATCGCTAGGTAGCAAAATCCAGTTTCTTCAATTTATCTGGAACCAACTGAATCTGCTTTAGTGCAGGATAATAGACAGAAAGGCGACTTGCAGGCCGGGAAACGGCGTCATGCAGTGGGAGGCGGCTTACAGACTAAGCCTGCGGGCTTCCGGACCCCATCTGCATGAGCAATTCTTTCTGTAATGGGCCAGATAAACATGCCACCGCGGAAGGAACACCTCGACCCGCGTGCCGCCTCATTGTTTGTTTGTTGGAGACGCAGGAGAGGGAGACGGGATGGCCGGAAGCGGCCGAGAAGCCGCAGCCTATCACTGCGTGCTCTCCGTGCCGGCGAGGCGGGCCTCAAGCAGAGCGGCCCTTCAGCGGGGGGCTTTGAAGGAGCCCGGCGCTGCCCCCCTTTCGTCTTAATTGCGGCTCCGCGGCCGCGTGAGAGCGCCAGCGAAAGCGGGCCGCCACTGTCCTACTCTATCGCCACAACATATTTCCATATCAAAGGGGAGATCTGAGCGCGGCTGCTCGCTTACGCCCGGTTTGCTGGAGAAATCATAACATCAATCGCGGCCAATGGCTTTTGTGATCGTTTTATTATCTGGGGCCTGAGATCTAGTGGCAAATTGAGGGGGGGTCAGGTGACAAGGTGCACTGTAAGGCTGTTTTGATTTCACATATTGGATGGATGGGAAAAAACATACAGCTGCAGCGTCCCCCCATCTGCCTTTTTATACATGTTCTCTAAGAGGTTATGTGCATATATGTGAGCTGTGCTACGCAGCCTAATGAATGACATGGTAAGGACATGTGACACATCGATGGGACGTATGCATGCCGCAGACACAGGGACCCAGAGTGCATAGTCACCTCTTGACTGGATCTTCACGCCCGTGAAGAAAGCAGTGTCCCTCTAATGATGCTTCATTAAGACCTACTCTTCTTTTTTTGATATATTGCAAGGGCTGCACTTATATGGCTTAAGGATGGCCGATGACAGCCAATCAGACAATGGAGAGAGAGAGAGAGAGAGAGAGATGGGGGGGGGGGGGGAAATGCAGAAGGTGAGAATGACATCGGGGTCAATCCTGTCTGTGCCAATGAATTGAACATGAGGCCTTGGTCTCGTCCGGAGCAGGCAGTAGAGGGAAGGAGCTCCTCTGACCACAGCAATGAGAATCTGCTACTCGATATAAGAGCAGGTGATGTTTGCAAGAAGTTTAATGAAACTGTACTCAGATAAGCAGCCCGCTTAGACCCCCTGGGGTGTTGTGGCATTCCTCCTCAATTCCCACTCCTCTGAGAAGCTGCTGAAAAGGCCACTGCATACCACTGGAATACAGGCCAGAATTTAGGAAGAGTCCCCAACACAAAGCAGTGCCATGGATATTTCACTGTTTAGTTAATCAAAAACGTGAACGTAATTTCTCTTCTAAAAAATGCAAAAAAAAAGTAGGTTAACTAATTTTATTTCATATTCATTCCTTTCTTTTTTTGCCTGGAGAATTATTCATGCAATTTACAAATTGTAACCACAAAAAGAACAAAGATCATAATTAAAAAAAAGGTCTTTTGCATAACAGAGTAATTGCAAAACTCGGTCATACCTGAGAGTTAGCAGAGGGACATGGATTAGAAAGTTTACACTTATATCTCATTTTCAAGGTCTGTGTACGGATTTTAATGTAATGAGAAGAATCTGGGTGCATGAGCCTAAATAGCAGAGCAAAGAAGAATGTAAAGGGCAGTAGGTGATAATGACATGGGCTCAGACCGCCCTGGGGGCTGCCTCTCAGACAGACTGACATGGCCTCAGACCGCCCTGGGGGCTGCCTCTCAGACAGACTGACATGGCCTCAGACCGCCCTGGGGGCTGCCTCTCAGACAG
>JAODJU010000040.1:9585516-9602526 GCA_026776725.1 Gnathonemus echidnorhynchus | reverse complement strand
TCTTGCAGCCACACACGCATTCCGTATCCCTGAAGCACGGGATAGAGCCAGCCAATCACAGGCGGACAGAGTTCATAAAGCTCAGCTAAAGAAAACAGGGGAGTTACTGAGACTGAGGCCTTTTAAGCAGCTGTTTGCAGGTTAACGCTCAGCTGGGTGAGTATCTAACACCTTAAGCTGCTCGCAAAACTCCATGGGATTCAAATGCCGAATTTCAATGTGCCAAGAAATCCAATTCAAATTAAATGCATAAGATTAAAGTATGCCAATTCAATTCAAACAAAACTAACAAAGAGGAACACTAATTAAAATTAAAATATATAACGGTGGAGCATAAAACATTCATTATAAATGCTACAGTATCCAATGAAATCAATTAAAAAAATTAAACACAACAATACGCACTAAGCAACCAGAATCATTATTCTTTCTATGCATGTCTAAGCAGCATGTTTAATCTTCAAAATATGTTTAATTTAATATGCAACCTGCTCAATATACAATAATAGTCGGATCGATACTGGAAGGAGTTATTGTGGTGAAATATTAAAAACGTCTGCCCTGTCGTTTCTATCGAGTTATTGGATCAATGCCTTTGAGGAAAGCTGAGCCGTGTCTGAGTTACGGATAGGTCACCCTTCCCGGGCCGTGCACCCTATTTCCTGTCCCGTCCGGCGGATCCGTCTCTAATCCGCGGTAATGAAAGGGGCGGTGCCCTCTCTGTTTTGCCGTATGGCTTCCGTAACGCAGGCCGGATGCTGACTGATGCAGGCCAGGGGAAGGTTAAGCTTTCATTTGCTGGAGGAGATAAAAACCAGGCAGTCGCCTTTTTTCATGTTCACTAGTGTCCGTGCAAAAGTGAGCACCCCAACTAATAACTTCATAGAGACTGTTTAACAGCCTAACATTAACCTCTAGAAAAAAAAATAGTCTATATCGTATATCAAAGACATAATCAAGCAATACACCCTATGCAATTTCTATATTTAACTTCATTTATTAATTATATTCAATTCCTTACGCCGCTCGCATCGGGCTTGCAGTAATAATATCGTAAGATGAGTTTAACTTCGTAGCACATTCATAAACATGTCTTGTACCAGAAACCTTTAAATCACCGTTCGCTCCCCTGCAGATATACCATTACAAAAATATAACAGGCTGCAGGATGACTGAAGTTAGATGTGGCCTTAACAAAATTGCTGATTATCTCACTCGCTGATGGTCTTTGAGAAAGGCTGAATATTCCTGTATGCTTCTGCTCCTAAGCCCAGTCTTTGGGCACTATCCGCGAGTTGCCGACCTTTTCTCCGTTCCCTGTATCCTGGTTGTGGAATCTCCCAGCTCTGGTGGCCGCGGTTCACGCCAGAGGAAACGGGAGGTATCAGAACTGGCCGGCGGTGACGTAACGCTAAGATGGTGCGTGGGAGGCGGAAGCAGGGCAGCAGGTATAAAACTCTGTTAGCTGCAGTGTGTCCAAGGCTGAACCACTCCCAGTTCCTCCATGGGACCCAGATCATGCCCGGACAATGTCAGAATTTACTGTGCGCACAGATCAAGGTACAATCAGTGACAAAACTTTAGCACGCAAAATACCTTTCCCGTGGAATCGATAAAGGATAAAAAAGATGGTCCTAGTTTGTCTCTCATTTAAGATGGGGAGTATTTATCCAAAGTAAATTTGGGGTAGGTGGCTACCTGTTTGCCCATTTATAGCCATCTATAAGATGGACCCAACCAGTCCGTTGACCAAGTACACCTCAACTTCTGCCACAAAGAAACATACGGGACGCAAACCATGTTCTCGTCTCCTGAGTCTGGTAGGTTTTGCAGCATCTTCTACTGACCAGATTGAAGAACAGTTTCTTCCCCAAGCTGTCTGAATCTCCAACAGTTAAATATAGACTGCTTCAATCCCTGTACTTAAGCTTAATTATAATGTCTTAAGTGTTTCACCACAGTATTGCACTAACAGCTATTGCTTTTTCTGCCTCTTTATTATTCATTTATATTGCTGTATATTTTTATTTTAGTATCATTGGCTGTGAATTGCTGACTTAATTCTGTTAGTTGTTCCTTGTACTGTATGTTGCTGATGGAGAATGCCAAGCATGTGTCTAATAAATCATCTTAAATCTTACTTATTGACACATGATCAATACTCAGATAAAGGGAGATGCACATCTTTGGTGATTGATTCCATGCAGTCTAATGAAAATGCTGCCAGACTTCAACTAACAGATGCCATAGAGGCTCTCATGTCTTTACTAAAGGGGCTTTGCTTGAAGCATTTACCCCCCCCCCACCCTCCCCGCACCCCTGAATTCACTGGCCAATAACTGCAGGTCCCTCCTCCCCAAAGTCAGCATGCGATCGGGATGCTTCCACGCCTTATAGGCAATGCTAGCAGCACTAATTTCCGCTATAAAATGCTATTAATTATGATCAATGACACAAATCCGGTAAAGTTCTACTAAGAAAGCATGTGAAAACATTTGCTGTTTAATTGATAAAGATGGGAACAGTTACTAATTTGACCTACAGATCGTCCTTGAAATTAAATCCTAATGAATGTGGAGATTTACAATGCGTAAACACTGAAGTAAATTAATGGCTTTGTGATCCTTATTGCCGATCTCATTTGAAAAATATAGATGAGTGTGGCTTTATTTGTGCTTAAGTACTGCAGCTGTGCAGCCAAATCCATGGGGGTTGTATCTAATTATGGGCTTTGAAATATTTACTCCTTCGTAAAGAGCTGCACACTTTCTTATTATTTTCTTTATGTTTAAGGAACTACAGGCAGACCCTGGGTTAAGAACGCCTGACTTACAGACAGCTTGTACTTATGAATGGGCTGCCATTAAGCCTATTGTATTAAAAATATAGCAAATATAGCATAAAAATGTTAAATATAGTGGTTAGTTTTTATGGACACACACTACTTTGTGACACTTATGAAGACATCGCATGGCTTCGGCGTTCGTCGACTCGAGGTACAGCACAGTATTGTATTACTCGACATTATTATTCGGCTGAAAGATGGAATTAGGGAACGGATTTCGTTCATAACCTGGGGATGGCTTGTGTAACGTAAGTTAGGTTCTTGGAGCACTTTCTCTTCCTAAATCGTTTGTACATTATGGTCTGACTTTAGTTTTCTAGGACGTAAGAAAGGTACACGTTTGAATCACTATCCCCCATTAATACATAAAAATGTTAAGTTTGAACACAATGTACACAATCCTCAGTCCTTCATTAACATTATTACTTGATTAGTAAATCAGCACACCTTGTATTTTACGTGTTAATCAGGCGTGATTAAAAAGTTCTCAAAAACCTGCAGGAATCCTGCCCCAGAAGGATGGGTTTGCAAAGCCTTGATTCATGAGCTGAATCAAAGAAGCATAATTTGTAACTTGTTTTTCTTTTTACCTTTAGAGACACTGTTTCTATAGCTTTAGCTGCCATTGTGTTGAACCAGGGAGCTGGACGACCTGTTTGTGGCCCCCTGTCTGAACTTGACGAGACCCCACCATAGCTGCATCTCCTCTGTGAGGCCTTTGCTATGACAGAGATCATGTGACCTGCAGTATGATGGCGGTGACATCATCCAGCAGAGAATACAGCCGACCCTAAGATTACATCCCATAAGGCGCGCTCGGGCACCGGCGCTAACAACAGAATGACGTCGTGGATAGCAAGCGGCTGGGTACATGCTCACTGGCCAGCATTTTTCCCACAAACCTCCGCTGGGCGCTCAGCCAAGACCTGGTGCCTCTGTAGCAAACACACTCCCAGCAGCAGACCCTCAACATGCTCTTGCTCAAACGCGCGCTCACGCTGAGCCGACCGGATCGGGCCAAAATGAAGCCGCCTGCCAGCACGCCATCATCAAAATAAACAGCGGCGCTACGGCAGCGGCGAGCGATCGGCTTCGCCCGTCCCGCTCACGCCCGACCGTGGGTGATGCAATTAAAGCCGTAACCATGGGAACCGTGAACGCCATGACCTCGGAAAAACGGGAATTCCACGGTCGCTGGTCCGTCTCTGTGGCGCGTGGCCAGATTCCCACCACGCGGCTGTTACGCCTGTGGCTTCTGGGACGCGTAGTGCTGGGTTTGCAATCCTGCGTTCCGGAACCTTTCCTGTTAATCTACAGAGAGCGTTTTCTAGTGGTTCTGTGGTTAGTGCGGAATATAGAGAGAATTCTACGAGAGAGCAATTTGTGCTGCCCACTCCAGGATGGCTGACAGCTGAAGCCCACCCCCCAAAGGCCACCAAATCATCTCAAGTTCCTCGTTTCCATCTCCGTTCAGTACCATCATAATGTCCTCACTATACTTCGGAGGACATATGTCGCCATGGATAACAAATCACCTGAGGTAAATTGCTTCGTAAAGACAAACAATAACAGTAATGCCGATATTCAATTAAATTTAATTATCCTTGTTGCTTGAATTGAATCTGTATGAGTTTCTTTATCTATTATGTATGTTTTTAAGCATCATTAATAGTTGTTTCTTACATGACACATGAAACAACCATGTAATAGAATATTGTATTTTAGCTTTTTATTTATGTAGCAATGTTAATAGAACTGATTACTCATATCGAACTTTGTGTAGCATTTAATGTATTTTCCATCATATGCATTGACTTAAAGGTGGCTTAGGAAAAAAGTGCTTGCTCATAAATGGAGCATTTGAACATATCCGTGACAATAACCTTAATCGTGAAAATGATAATCATTCATTTGCTTGTTCCTCAGTGCTCCTGTTCACATTGGGGCCTGTTACTGACTGCCACAGGCTGCATGCTGTGATATATACCGCAATGTGAGCTTCACCTCCGCTATACAGCTGATTTTCTCAATTACCTGTGAACTACAGTACTACTGTGCTACTACAGTAGTAGTAGTAGTAGTAATAATAATAATAATAATAATAGGCATGATCATTATCTCATTATCACTGTTGTTACCATTTGAATAATTCTATTTTTTTTCTTACATCGTCATCTTATTTGCAGGGCTGCCCCAGTTCTTGATTAATGCATCCAAGTAATATATTTTTATTCAGAGCCAACGTCAGTAATATTTGTTTTTTTTTTTTGCTGTACTACATAAAGCATATGGTTATGAATTGCAGCCCTCTACTTTCTGACAGATAGACACACACCTTAAATCTCGGGGTGAAGATAATTCCATGCCACCATTTGACAGTTGACTCTTAATCAACAGAGTAATTTTATTGTTTTTTTTTTTTTTTTCATTGCAGTTAACTTGGGGAATAAAAGGTAACAAATAAGCTGACAGGCGACCTTGTGTAGGAGCCAGCGTTAGCCTACAGCCCAACTAAAGAAATGATTTCAGAATCGTTTTTTCCGGCACTTGGCAATTATATGGGTTGATTTACACTGTGACACAGAGATGCACAATGTGTTCATTTGTTGTGTGCAGAAATCCCATCTCATTCTCAGCTACATATATCCATTACGCTGTTCAGTCATTAAATAAGAGGTAAAGAGACCCGAAACACAATTCCAGTTAAGCATTTTTCCATTTATAAATTCAAACCATGAATATGTCATCTATTCAAAATGGAAAGCATGCAGTGGTGTTTAGTGTAGGAATACAAATGTCACCGAGAAATAAATGTGCATGTTCCCTGACAGCAAATTCATATATATATATATATATATATATATATATAGAGAGAGACACTCCCACACACACAATTAGCAGCAATTGTGGCCAGGAGTAAGCTTTAAATACAAAAAAGTGTCCTTTAAATGTTGAATATTCAATATTTACTGAAATTAGAATTTTCTGTGACTTGTGGCTTTTTTGTTGTTAGCCATGACCTCAATAGTTAAAAATTATGTTGATTTTTCATATTTACATAAATGAAATATGTTTAAAGGCCATAATAGCCATGCCTGTATGAGATTTGAACAGGTAGGATTAGGCTCCATATCCTCATCGGCTATGCCTGCTGATGCCCAGTTAGGTTCCATTTTCGGATTTTCTAAATGAAAACACAACTTTGAATGTCTATGATTCAAGATAAGATACTGCAGGGAGATGTTCTGCTGCTAGTAGGTGATGTCGGAAGCAGACTTGGGTAATTTAGGTCCAGAGAGTAAAAGTCCAGACCAAGATTTTGCTTCAACCAACCAGTTGAGCATAAAGAGTCACAGTCACAAAGTATTCAACTGGTTGGTTGAAACAAAATCCCGGTCTGGACTTTTATTCTTTTATACAACTCTATACAACGAGCATAACCTCAGTTTCATAAAAATCTGTGAATGGAATTAAAAACTAAAACTGCCAAAAGTTTTGTGTTTTGTTTGGTTGCTTATGGTTAGGTTAGGGATGGGTAGGGGTTAAGGGTGTCATTGTGGGCCCATAGAAATTAATAAAGAGTCCCCACAAAGATATGAGTACAAGTCTGTGTGTGTGGGTGTGTATCCTTTAGGTCGTAGGAATTAATCTGACGTCTCGGAAGACCATCAGTGTTAAAATGCAACATTTTTTCAAGGGCTTTTCAAATGCTTGTTTTATAGGTCGCCACCTCTTGTCGAAACATAACAGGTGAAAAAGTCATGCCCTGCGTTCCTGTCATGCCCAAATGTCCCGTGTGCAGCGTGTCCTGCATTGAGGATCCGTCTCCAACAGCGATGTTAGGGCCCAGTAAGCAAGGCAGCCACCACTGTCTCCCTGTGCCCTGTCCTTCACCCTGACAAAAGATCTCCATCGGCACACACCATTAGTGCAGAATAAGTCAGGTGTTGAAGGCTGTACTTCGGTATCGTGTCCTGCCCTGGCGATTCGGCAACCAACTGCCAGAACCAAGATGGCGCTAAGTCCGGGGAGACACTGACTTCCCGTTTCTCCTCAGGGGATTTTTATACACTGCTTCTCCCAATAAATATTTCAGGTGACTAAATGAAAAACTATGTCGAGATCTGCAACAAGCTATGCTGCTTCTCACAGGATTGCATTTGAATTGGCATACAGCAGGCAAGAAATGTGCCAATGTACTCATAGGGGCTCAAAGGGGAAGGGATGCTTTGCTTTTTGTAGTACTGCATGCTCTCAGTAATCATTTCATGTACTGCGTTTACTACGAAAATTCCACTTTTCATCAATTTATGTTAAATTACTTTTAAATAAAATTTCACTAAGTGCTGCAAGCAATTGAAAGTGGATCCAAACGAGGTCCAAAGGGGAGATAGGACACACAAACGTGTGCTTTGAAGTGGGATGGGTGGACTTACCTGCCATTATCGAAATGTAAACTGAATCGAAATTAAAAAACAGCGAGGGCGTGCACAGGAATGCGCACATGCCTGCGTTGCATGTCTGCTTCGCATGTCTGTTCTGACAGGAAGCTCAGCTTTGCCATGATCGCGCTGCGGCTGGCAAAATTATACCCCCGTTACAGCTCCACGCTCACACTCAGACCTGCACTAGGTTTGTGGTTTATGTGACTAAATCCAACACTACCAATGAAGTAGTCTTGGGTATCAAGGTGTAGACCAGCCAGCTGTTATCTGTGCTTTGATTCAAGGGTGAAGATGTACCTGATGCCAGTCAGCCAGAGACAGAGCCTGGCGCACCGTGCCGGGTCTCCCGCCCAAACACACACCCCCGACTCATCCATCAGCGAGACAGCATCTGGTGGCCCCTCTGAGGGGCATCTGCTGTTTCGCAGCGCAGCCTTTTCTCCTTCCGCTTCAGAGCTCACGGATGTGCCGCTATTCCCTGCAGCATGCCCTGCTTCCCTCCCTATGCCCCGCCCTGGGCTTTGCTAATTTGGCACATCCGGGAAACCTGGCCATCAATCACATAAGGACAGCCAATTAGCCTCCTGGCCCCGACGCGTGCAGGGCTCCATTAGGACTCTGTGGCAGAGCACTGTGTCAATTGACAACAATATATTTCCAGGAGAATTCCTTGGGAAAACTGAGCTCAAAGCCCATCCAGAACTTCAGGGATCTGCTTTTCAGCTGTGACCAATAAACAACTAAAGGGCTGCACGGCAAATTGCTTTCCAACAGAGAAGTATTGTTTACCTCTATGGGCTCTTTCAGTAATCTTTCAGCTCTGAGGTCACTTCCTGTTGTGTCCACATTGGCATAATATTGGCTTTTTCAATCTCTTCTCTCTCCCCCCTACTGGCGGTACCATGCGCCACACAAAATGTTCAGTCACCACCAACTGTCCGTAGATGAGCAATTCAAACACCTTGCCTGACATCTCCCATGCTGGTTTGAGCTAAACAATTTAATTGCATGTTTATTGCCTCTTAATTTATGCTGCCACTTTGGTGTTTACACAGTTGGATGACTGTCTGCCAGCGCCGTGCAAAGCATAATTCACATCAGGAACCTCTCTCCACGTTACACGGTCTCACCTACAAACGGTCACGTCAGGGAGTGTTCGAATCTTGGGAATGACTCGGCAAATCAGGATAAACAGACGCTAGGGAAAAAACAGGCGCTGTCTGCTCCCCCCCCCCCACCCCACACAGACCCCGAATCGTCAGACAGCGATGCACTGCGCTATCTGCCCTGCAAGTCTCGCCTGCGCAGGCTAAATTCTTCATTTCGACCAACAAATCAGCTCATCGATTTTCTGCACGAGGAATCGTGGACGAGAGGGGAGTTAGATAAGCAAACCGATGTTCAATTTATCTTCATATGCTGTGATAAAAGTCATGTTCAGCCGGAAAGGGCTCGCTACAGAAGCGGCCCTAGAATTTTTAAACCCACCCCCTGCCGTTCATCTTCATCTTGTAAGGTGAGAAACAAAACAGAAGAAAATCACTGAAGATATACAAAGCTATCGCTACGAGTTTCTCCTCCAACGTTTTTCATTTTTTAATCCTTTCCATCCGTCCCTGGAAAGTTTTGCTGAGATATTTTCTTGCATCCAAACGTGGCAGAGAATGGTCAATAGCTTTAAGACGGCACAGCATAACCTTTAGGTTACCAATTGTTACCCACTGCTTTGCACACCTGCCTCTGCACATCCTGTCCCCGGGATGGGAGCTGATAAACAGGTGGGGGGCTGGCGGAGGCTGAGGTCCCAGAATCCAAAGTGGGTGTAGGTGTATGTGGACAGCCTATCCCAGGGGACCAGGATGAATTCCACGAACACTGCAAAAGGCCAGGAAATAATCACACTGAAAAAATAAAGACTCTGGGAAGTGTCCAGAAGTGTTTCTTTCAAGCATTTAATAAGACTTCTCAGACTAATCCTGATCTGGACACGCGATAATCTTTTATTATTTTTTTCCTCTGAATCTGAAACGATGGAGAAGGAGGACTTCTACGACGTGAAAAGAAGTCTGTGACTTAGCAAACGGGAACAACAGCAGATCCCTGGAGGTTAGAACCTTCTGATCTCAAGTCCAAGCTCTTTGACCATTACTGAGGCACATCGGTTGTAAGTCAACGGTCCTCCATTGACAACTAATAACTGGAAAGTCCGAAAGGAAAAATAAGACAGTGGGGAGAGAAGCCAGATAAACACCATGAATTTCAATCTAGTCCTTGTTGTGAAGACCTTGTATTCTGAGCTTTAACATGGCCATTAGCATAGTGAGCAGGTATTTTAAGGCAGAAACCCTGCAGAGTGATGGAACCTCCTCCCATTTCTTTATTAGGAGCCTCATTAGACAGGGATCCAGTCCCCCTGTCATGGAACAAAAAATAGCAAAGATGGCATAAGGACCAAGGAATATGTGAAAAGTGCCGTGGAGATGGCCGATGGCCTGCAGAGGAGAAGGTGGATGGATAACAGGCTTTGCCACCCAGGGTGGTTTGGAGAACGCTCCGAAGGCCTGCCTAGAAACCCTGACATGGACGACTGCACCTCTCCAACTTCTCCCCCTCACATGGTCCACAAGGCTAAGCTCAAACCTCCTCCACTCCCTTATTTTGAACACTGTGTCCCAGTTTGAGGTTTTACAGGAAATCCATGCTTACAGGTTTGACAGGGCTGCATAGCCTGTTGATGGAACACACTCTGAGCCTGTGCACCTCAGGAAGGTACAAGTGGCAAAAGTTACTGCGAGATATAGAAGAGAAGCCCTTGTTGATATATGACCCCCCCACCACCACCACTGAGGACTAGGGAGTTCGGCTCTGTTTCATGCATGTGAGACATGGGGGGATTGGGAAATGAAGGATGGGGTAGGTGGCTTTGTTCCAGAAAGTGACTGAGATATCCACACCTCATCCTCGAAACGTGGGGTGTGGACTCAGCAGGTCTCAGGAGCTACGCCTGTCCCACCTGTCTCCCACTGCTACCTAATTATACCACTCAGCAGCACTGGATCGAACTTTGGAATACAAACAGAACCAAAAAGTCTCCAAGGAAGCACACAACCATCCCCATATCCTTCTTTCTTTTCTCGATCTCCAAGTGCATATTGTCATCAAATTCAGTTTACTGGGATTGTGACCAGATTCATATTCCACGGATGACACAGCTTGAAGCTGAGCTATTGGATCGCAGTTGTGTTTTCACGAGCAAAAAACGAGAAAGGGAACAGAGAGGAGCTGAAGGTGTCTCCTCCGTGTATCGCCGAGCTTAACGACTCCTTGGTTCCCAATAAACAGGTCCGTCATCGCGGGGCGGAATTGGAGGATCTGCGGCAGCTGTGCTGCCCGTGGCCTGACTCACAGACAAATGTGACATGAGAGAGCAGTGCCGCGATCCACACTGCACGCGCATTGCATTGCATATCAGAACCTCCCTTGCGAATCATTGGAACTGGCAGAAGGACAGCAGGCTACAACCTTCCTGTCACAGTCTCCACATCCAGAAAGAGGGCCTTATATCATTAGCAAGTTAGCGGAGGAGAAGATACGAACATCTTGGAACACTTCATACTTCATATGGCATTGTTGTAAGCCACCCAGATCTTTATCAGACTGAAAGCAAGCAGAATCCAACAGCCCAACTTTGCCAGGTGGACTAGATGTTGTTTCAAGTGCTTGGCTTCGATTATAAGTGACTGAATCAAATATAACATCTTATAGACAAGGATATTGCAGGAAATTGTTTCAAAATTTAACCACAACTGAAAACAATGGCATATGATCACAAGAACACCTCTCCTTCCAGTAGCACCTACTGCGAAAGGAGAATAGTTTTCTCGACATCGTTAAAAGACCTCAGCTAGCCTTCACCGTGCTTAGCAGAGTTAAAAGGATCTCTGATGGTGTTGCCCGGCTGTGGAGAGCCTGGTAATCACTGCCAGCACTTGGTAACAGCCAGAATCTAAATCTGGGTCTCCATGCTGCTGGTTCCACCGGCCTGGATGCCCTTCCATGGAGTATGGCCATATGCTGGTTCAGAAAACACATGGGGATTGATGAGATACTTTACTGGAAACTAATTGGGACGGATGAGGGGGACTCAGTGATGCCCCTTGCGACCCATGCCAGCAAATCGATACACGCCCCTGATCCGCCATTGATGGAATGACCCTGTTCTCTGGCCTCGGGATAATCTGGCCTGCTGATTTATCTCAGGTGAGAACACTTTACAGAACATGCAATATCGATTTCCTTTCCCCCCTCTATGAAAGGTAAGTTATAAGCTGTACTGATAATATTCCTCAAATGGCTCCAGCAAATTTTTGAACCGGAGTGCAACACAGATGAAGTTGAAGTTGTTCCCCCCCCCAGCATTGCTCATTGCTGATGGACTGATAAGAACGGTGCAATACCGAGGATCAATCGAGCATATGGCCTGGAACCATGGGTGCAAGCGCTGGCTGGTCTCAGTCATCCAAAGTCAGCTGTAGAAATGACCTGTGCCATACATCCATGCCACATTTTCTTCAGCTATTCCTGCCATTAACGTCCCACTCCACGTTCTCACCGCTTACCCTTGCTAGCTATAAAAATGAGGCCCATGATTTGATGGAATAAATATTTAAGCAGCACACAACTGGCCTCTTGTATGCATTTTGGAACATCCCTCTGGTTCGCAGCTGTCAGGACCAGGGCCTGCATGCATCCACCCTGGTTTTTTGAACATCAACTTGAATTGACAAGTTGCCCACGGCTTGCTAAGCTGCAGAGCCGCCCAACGTGTGCGGATGGGCGCACTCTGGTTTCTCCGATAATTGCCACTATTGGCAGACCCGTGTTAAAATCAGGTGCCAGATTCCGGAACATTACTAATGGTGATGAGAAGAAGAATTCTAACTGGCACATTACCAGCTCTTCCTCCGCCATGACCAAAAGGTGTACAAGTACTTCATATCACACAAACAAAACAGGTCTTACATGGACAGAAAGCAAGGCATCCCTTGAAAGAGGCCTTTGGACGGTGCATTATGTGTCCAGTTTATGTTTCACCAGCACTTAGACTGTTCAAGAAAATGTAGGTCACGGTGGGTGACATAAGAACATCATTCAGCTGCACTTTAGGACATCTCTCAGCTTTACAGTTGTTTGTCCAGATGGATAGAGGCTACTTTTCGTAAACAGACAGGTGAAACTTTACAATGGCCTTATATTTCAGTTTTTCTCGATTGCTTTGGAGCATTTCTCAAATGACAATTAACATTTGCAAAACAAGAAGTGTAATCCCCACACCATAATGTCACTTCTGCACAGAAGAACATCATTTCTCATTGCTTCACACAAATTTACGAATATTTTAGTACACGTATGCAAATAGTTTTGCATAATTGTCATTATTCGGCACAATTTTCAGTTGCTTTAGTCTTGTTGGTCAAAATAGATTATGTAGTTTCCCATTGTAATGATTTTACACTAAAAACTATATATGTATGTGATCATCATCATGCTAGCCACCACATGCAAAATAGTTAACCAAGCTTTCAAAATGATTTAAAAACATATTACATAAATTGCTTTGATATGGCATTGTTGCATTTTTGGTTCCCAGCGTACATGATTTTGTTGCCATTTTGCTGATATTCTGTTATACGGTGCTAAGTGACTTTTGTTTTGCTATTGAACTGTGTCTTCTGAAGATCTGAAGAAGTTACATGTGCATGCGAGTGAACTTTACAGTCTGTAATGTAGAGCCTTACAATGTCCAAACTGGTATCTTTGACATGAATAAGTATCAGTTTTCTAAAGAAGAATGAGAAGGTGGGAACCAACTATCATTCAGCATTGTGGAGCTCAGGCACAGACTTTTTTATTAGAATTAGGTGATCAGTGGTCATTGTTAACACACCACAGCACAGCACACAGTGCGCAACAATGAAATGTGACCTCTGCATTTAACCCATATGTGACTTTCGTGACATAGCAGGGGGCAGCTAATTCAGCGCCCGGGGAGCAGTGCTTGGGGGCGGTACCTTGCTCAGGGTACCTCAGTGGTGTCTTGCTGGTGGGGGATTCGAACCTGCAATCTTTTGATTATAAGTGCGCTTCCCTAACCATCAAGCCACCACTGCCCTACTGCCCACTGACTTACACTGACATACTTACACTGACAGACATACACTGACATACTGACAATGTATCTAAGCATTTTGGCTCTCATGGTTAAAACGATGCGGACTGTACTTTTTTATTTTCGTGGCAATGACAAATTCATTAGTGGAATTAGTTGCTTTTGAGACATGGATTAATTTTTTGGGTGCGTTACAGGCTTGCAGCTAAACCACAGTGTTGTGCTATATGCATGAACTGTATTGAGAAATGCTCTTATAGTCTTGAGAATGTTTTATGAAATGTGCCAAAGCAATGGAGAAAAACTGTAGTCTCAAGTCTGTTGCCTTTGGAAGTCTCTGCAACAGTTACATTGTCATTCAGGCTCTGTCTACATGAAAATAATAGAAAGAGATAGGACTGAGTTCTCAGGGGAACAGAGGGGGGACCGTTAGACAGTCAAAGGTGCGACTGATGAGACTGAGGAGAGGAATGAGTGCGGGTGGATTTTTTTTTTTTTAAATGTAAGGGGCAGCTCTACCTCCCATCCTTCCAGGCAGAAGGACCGGGAGAACTCTCCCCGAATCCACTCCACCAGAGAAGGGATTTAGTAACCATGGCGACCAACAAAGTCCGTGGCATTGCCATGGTCCTGCTGGATTATCTGAAAGACAGAGCCTGCCTTGTCGCCGGGAGTCCGATCGGTGCCAGGCAGAGGAGCTGGGGGAATGGACAACCACCTCCGAACACATTATACCTGGGACATAGTACCACGCGCAGTAAACAAAAAGATCTTTTTCGAGACAACATCCTCTAGGTAGTACTGGCAGCACTGAGAATATAGCACTTTAGCACTTAGCAGTGTTTTTCGAGAAAGATCCCAAGGCTGGTTGTGTGTGAGGTTTGAGACCCTTCATCCAATTCCTCCCGGTCAATGTGCAAAACGTTGCCGCTGCCTTCCAGTGAGATCGTTTAGTGGGAACGGGCCATCCTGCTTCCTCTCGGCAACAGAACCGGCCTTATCTGACTTGGGCAGCACTGACCACGGGGTGTCTAGCCTCTGAGCAGCCCGATGCTCCGTGGCAAATTTGGCCAGCGCCCGCAACGGGCCGGCTCAGCCATGAAGGGGAAGGAGGGAAAAAGAAGCGAGGAAGGGGGCCTTGCTCTCCCCCAGGAAAGCGGCATTAGCCAAAGGTTGGATAAGGAACCGTGCAAACACAATTTGGCTTATTAAGGGCTGTTTGCAGACAAACAGCTTCTCCTGCAAGCTCAGGAGGGAAGAGTCTTATGTAACCAGGGCTCGACACAGCCACTGGAAAGGGTCCCGTCTGCGTCAACACTGCATCTCAGCCGGGGGCACTGTTAGGATCTTCAGACATCCGGGGTTTAGCCTAGAGACCTAATCTGTCTGGGGATTCTGAAACTGAGAGCATGGAAGTTAAAACATCCGAGCTAAACAAGTCTTTCCAGGCTCATTCAGATTCATTCAAGGCCTCAGCCTGGGACACCCAAGGCTTGTGACGCGTCGGGCCTAGGAAGAAAAACGACGCCAGGGTCAAACGTGAGCCCCTGATATAACAGTAATGACAGGCAAACCTGTGCTCGCTCGCTCGCTGAGTAAATGTCAGCGAGTCTGAATCATGACACGTTAAGGCAAAACCCAGAAACGGTCGCCGGGGCTTTGTAGAGTGCGGCTGTGTACCTGAGGCTGTGGAGGAGCTGGCAAAGGCGTGACGTCCGCTTTGGGGGAGCTGCGAGCACTCGCAACAGCTGAAGTGTTTATGACATGATAAAAGTGGTCTCTGGGCAGTTCGACTTCACATCCACTCATGCCAGGAATGGAACCTTCCTCTAAAACATCCCCTTAGGCTTTTAAGCAACCGAGCTTCAGATATTTAATTTGAATATCCATCCATCCATCTATCTTCCAACCGCGTATCAAGTACAGGCTCATCTTGAGAGCCCAGGAGGCACAAGGTTTGAGAACACTCTGGACAGGACGTTACCTGATAACAGGGAACAGACAGCCACACACTATGGTCAATTCTGAGATACCGATTCATAGAACAATGGATTTTAGGACAGTGGGAGGAAGCCAGACACACACTTTACACCCACGCCGGATGGGGGCAGGATTGAAACCCTAAACCCAGTAGGGAACCCACCTGCAGTAACATAATTTGAAGAACTGCGGTTGTTTGGGAGCTCACCCCAAACCAGACCTCAATGGCTGTCGCTAACAAAGAGGTACAGCATAAACGGCTCATTAACCCCGCCCCTCCACTTAACTGGACTGTGGTGCGATTGGATGTAGCTGGAATCTGGATGAGACCAGAGCAGCATTTGATTAGTCACACTAACTTTGGCTGTCCATGCGAGCTTCACACACCACCGCTATTGTGCTCTGGAAAGAGAACTGGGAGCTGAGCTTTTCTCTCTTTTCACTCTGTGTGTGTGTGTGTGTGTGTGTGTGAAGCTCTCTCTGGATGGAATCGCTATTTGGGGAACACGGTCAAAGCGAAAATGAGATCGGAACCAGAGTAACGCAACAATCATGAAATGAAGCTACCATTTCGGGGTCAGGGGTGAATATAACCCTAGAACAGAGACACAAGTAAGGACAAGGAAGCACCTACAGATGTTCTCAGGGTTTTCAGGGGTTCAAAAGAATGGGTGTTACTCAGTGGCCTGGAAAACCCTGGTCACCTGACTCTACCTCTGGACTTGTCTGTAGGCCACACCCCCTCACCATGTGTGCATGTGGGTGCGTCTGCATGTCTGTGTACATGTGACTTTATGAATGTAAGTTATGTAGGTGTTTCGTTGCTGGGGAGCAGAGGGTCTGCGGATGAACGCCTCACTCTTCCTGCGTAAGGGAGGAGCGGGAAATAAGTAGGGTGAGCTGCAGAGTCTCCTAACAGACGATTAACCTAGAACCCCCATCATTTGAATAAATGCATGGCAGATGCGCGGAGACTTAGAGGTTATAATGAAAAGGATACCACTGCTTTCTAAATGCTCTCCTTCTCAATGCTCACTTGAGGAGATTAAGGGGGGGGGGGGTGAGAGCGGAGCTCCGCTTGTGAGAAGCACAGGGGGGCTGCCTGCCCGTAGCACCTTCAATCACTCACCTCGTCGTCTCGGCTCTGTCCAACCCAGGTCCCATTCCCTCACACCTCCCTCGATGAATCACTCCTCCCGTGCTCCTTGTTCTGTGTCCGATGCCAAGTGATGGTGCTGAGGAATTGGCTAAAAGCGTTGTACTCCAGTTGTCGACCCTGGGAACCTGTAAATGTGTCAGCTGGTCACTTGTTGCTCCAGGATTGGCCCCTGGTAGGAGCGGGAAGATCGTATATTATGGGAGTGAGACCGCCCAGAGCACATGGCTATATCATCCACAGTGGCCCATCATGGGAAATGCAGGGGCTCATGCTTCCCCAAGGAACCGTAAAGGTGGCCTGCTTTAGTATGGCTTTTGACTGACAGCCAATGGTGAATGTTAAAATTGATCTGCGTGAGGTGCTGCTTGCAGAACCCTGTGTGTCTGCTGTTGGGGGGGGGGGGGGGGGGCAG
>JAODJU010000040.1:9546162-9577681 GCA_026776725.1 Gnathonemus echidnorhynchus | reverse complement strand
ATCGATTTTATCGTGATCCGATTAAAAGAGATTTCGTGTACTTTTCAAACTAGAAACCACGCGAAGAAATGATCGTAGACACCGATAATAAAACGGGATAATTACACGGCGCCGGCAAAGTCCAGCAGAAACCACAGCCTTCAGATACCGCGGTAAATCACGACGGGGCCTTCGTGGCGGATCCACGTCACCGCTCTCGCAAGAATGTCGCACAAAACATGCGGGTAATCATTAAGAAATTAGACTGACACAGATTTGCTATGAAGCTGGAACATTCTGCGCACTACAGACAGGGGCACACGAAATAAATCACACTGCAAGCAGGAAAGAATACAGCGAAAGACAGGAGGCACACAGACCGGGGAAGCAGACAGGCACAGGAAGTCAGAGTGGGGACATGGCATAAGGGCCCATCATTCGTGTCACACGCTCCTTCAGTCTAATGTCACCATAGGAAGTGTAAGGTTGATGGGCACCTGAGGAAAGCCTGCGAGAGCTGCTTACATATGATCACAAGATCTGCCTCTCATGACAGAGCCTGTCTTCGAAACTTGCACACTGCATTTTCCCCAACAAGACAGACATCAAGGCCATACCACATCTGAGCTCAGCGATTGAAAATGCCGCACAGAAATAGAAAATGGCGCAGGAACAAATGCAGGCGAGGAAAGAGAAACAAAGCAAACCCTTTAACTGATTAAGTCAAAGGCATTCCGGAATTCGCTCAAATGCACAGGTTTATAAATGGATTAAGTCGTCATTGGAGGGAATTACAGATCTTGGTACAGTGCAAGTATCAATTGGCGGTTTGCAATCCCAGAATGTTAAACACGTTAATTTGGGAGCACTTACAGCAAATGACTCAGATGGTAAGAAGATATAAAGCCAGGTGTTATAATTAACAAACAGCTTCAACTGAGCCTTGTTTTCCAGTGATTTCACCAAAGCCTGTGCTAGTGTCAATGTCAAACCCATGCAGGATGGGGAGTGATTCACTGCACTGTAACTTGATGTGGCACATACATTTCTGTGGCAAAGCAATGGGTTATTTTTAAGACAGTGAAACCATTCTTTAGGCTAATACGGTGACACGCTGTGAAGCAATTGATGCTTTTTAATGAATTATAGATTACTATTTGCCACGGCTGACTGGGCAAGAAAAGAACCTGTAAAGCCCAAGAAAGTATGAGTCAAGCTACGATGCAACGCAATCCATTTTTTCCTGCCCCACACACACAAGCAGCAGGGGAAGGGGTGGGGTGAGGGGGGGTGCGCATATTTTTTTCCTTGAAAAACAAAAAAAAAACTCCAGAAGATTTACCTCTCGTTCCCCGCAGCGGAAATGGATTTTAGGAGGGTGGCGAATCATACCTCGCATTCACGGGAGCCCGAGATGGTGTAGGTGACCGGGCTTGACCCATTGACCAGCACGTCCATGGGCTCAGAGTTTGTGGGCTTGTAGTCCACATAGTACTCCTGCAGAGGCGAGCTGAGGGTGCGCTCGGTCTCGCGGGCCTTTTTCCGCCGCTTGCGGCCCAGCGAGTTCTCCTGCAGCTGCTTCACGCTGCCCGGGTACCGCTTCCACGACACGTAGATGACCAGCAGGATCATGGCCACCGACAAGAAGAGCGCCACACTGCCAGCGATGATCTTATGGAAGGACACGTGTTCGAATTCCTGCTCCGGGGTGGCAGAGGAGTCGCCCGTGGGAGACGGGCTGGCCTGGTTGCCCCGGGACAGGTCCTCGGTCGCTTTGGACAAGGTGGGGATGGGTAACCTTTTGGGTTTAGAGGGGCTGCTGGACAGTGTGGATGGCGTCTGGACGGGTGGGGCCGGCGTGGCTCTGCAGAGGCTGTATGCTTCCACGGCATCCATCACCTTCTCCCCCTGGACCTCCTTAGGTCCAGCGCAGATCATGGTCGTCTCCTTGTTTCCTTTGAAGTTCCTAAGCCAGGCCACTAGGGGGCAGATGCTGGGACTACATTCCCACACATTGCCCGCTAGACTGATGGTAGTCAGTGAGATCCAGGCGGCCACCGCCTCTTGGGACACATTGCTGAGCTTGTTGGAGTCTAAGTTGAGGGTCTGGAGGTTGGGCAGGCACTGGTAGATATGTGCGTCCACCACCTGGAGGTCATTTCCAGAGAGGTCCAGCTTCTGCAGGGAGGTCCACGTCCAAGTGAGGCCCTGGCTGATGGACCGGATGCGGTTCCATTGCAGGTAGAGCGCCCGCAGGTTGTTAAGACGCGGAAAGTGGGAGAAGTTGATCTTGGAGAACTGGTTGTGTTCCAGGTGCAGCTCGGTCAGCTTAAGCAGTCCCGCAAAGGCGTTACGTGTGAGACTCCGCAGGCGGTTGTAGCCCAAGTCCAGGAACTCCAGGTTGCGGCAGTCCTGAAAGAGCCTCATGGGGATGCTCTTCAGAGAGTTGGAGCGAATGTGCAGACTCAGCAGTTTGCGCAGACCCTGGAACTGGCCCGGCTGCAGGGCCTGCAGCTTGTTATAGGATAGGTCCAGGTTGCGAAGGTTGGGCACAGCGTGGAAAGTGTCATTGAGAAGGTGTGAGATCTTGTTGGAGCTCAGGATGAGCTCCTTCAGCCGCCGCACGCCCTGGAAGGCCCGGCCATCCACGGTGCTGATGTAGTTGTGGTCCAGGTAGAGCCAGACCAGCTGGCCGAGGCTGGCGAACTGGCCGGCCCGGAGGCTCGCCAGGCTATTGTAGCGGAGCGACAGCCCCTGGCAGCCCGTGGACAAGTTCTGTGGTACGTCGCGGAAAGCGCTGGACTCACAGTAGACGATTTTACCATCGCAGCGGCAGCTCCGGGGGCAAGGGCGCTCGCGGAGGCTGCTTGGGGAGGCCAGGATCCAGGCATGGAGCAGGAGAGGCACCACCAGCCACTGGCTTCGCACCAGAGACCCTGCGGACACAGACAGAAGGGGCATGTGACCCGAAATTAGTCAACTGAGATCCCCGACGGGGTCCTGATGCTGTATGCTTGGGCAACCTCAAGTGATCCTGCGACATAACCCAGCTGTAAAAATGGGCAAAATTATTCTGGTGGGACAGAGAGAGAGAGACGTGTCTCAGTCATTGTCGTCTCGGATCATTTGGCAGAACACCGACCAAACACTGATACAGATATATATTTATATTTATGTAGTGTATGCCAGTTAGCTCCAATTTGTGATTCACCTTCTCTCCCTCTGTTCATATCGATGTTGAAGTTCACTTTTGCACCTTTTGAAGCTCATATGTCATTCAAAAAAAGAGAGGGGCATATATGTGTGTGTGTGTGTGTGCGTGTGTATGTATGTATGTTTCCGTGCGTGAAGGTGTGTCTATTTAAACTTCATACTTCATCAAGAAAAGGAATGAAGCAGATAATTTGGCTGAGTCACTAATGCAATTTTCCTATTAAAACAGGAAATTAGGTCTATGATGTAACTCATGTTAAGAGACACAAAAGAAAGAAAAAGTACGAAAAGCTTTTCTGCATCATATAGAACCACATATAAAAACCCGCTATTGTGTACATGAGAGTAAAACTCTTTCAGTCAAAAACTGGCTGGTCAGTTGTTGCCATCGATAGCTCCAGTCACTAGCTAATGAATATTAATCAACAGAGTTCAAACGTACATTGACAGCTTTGCTAAAAAGAGATTTGTAGATTGATTTTCGTCCTTCAACTTACATTTTGTCTAAAATTTCTATTTTAAATCACAATTTAGAAAGAGATCAACCCATCAAAGGTGGAATGAGTTGGACTGAAGATTTTAAACCTGACTTACATTAGCAGGAAATCTCTCTATGCCTGGAAAGTGAGATATTTCCATCATTGCTCGCTCCCCGTTTATGCACTCATTCCCACATTTCTTTAAATAGTTTGTTGCCTTTTGCAAAATTAACATAATTAATGTGATATAACCAAAACTGCCTCTGTCTCTCTGTCCCAGGACAGATGATGCAATGACGTCTGGCAAGTTAACAAGAAAACAGAATATCACACAATCACTAGGAAACAGAAGTTAAAACATTACAGCAAGGCAATGATCACATGGTTGCTGATTTTACCCATAATTCTAGCAGGATTTCAAAATGGCTGTATCTAATGCATTGTCGATGCAAATATTGTTTTAAATTCTCCAGAGTAACTGCTCTAATTCAGAAACTGAACCACCCAAATTCTTTAAACCTATATCATACAATCTGTGTATAACACAGTTCGCTGTCATGGAAGGTTCTGTTTGATCTGAACAAAGTTCAATCAAATCCTTTAATGGCAGACGTGCTGGACCATGAATGAGTTGATACAACAAACATATGCTTACAAAGTGAACACAGGCATCAAAGGTCAGAATGCTCTACATTATAATTATATTACTGTGATGATATTCAAATGACTTCTACCTCAAATTTTCAAATTTTGTTTGTGTGGATTTTCACATTGGTCCCAACCTGTTTAATCCCATTTAAGGTCTACTAGCATAGATGGAGCTCACAGATAATGGATAATAGTGTCTACTGGTAACCAAAACCAATGCCAAATTTAGCAAATTTCTAAGGATTCACTCGTGTTACCGAATACTCATCTCAAATGCAAGCTGAGATTAATACATCTTGTGCTTGAAGTGAGACATACCTCTCTGTCACATTCTGACACTCTGGCCCATAGCTTATGTTAAAACTAGTGTAACCTGCGGGCTTACCCTACCACGCAGAAGAGTGACAGTGCCATCTGCACACATTTGTGTTTGTACATCTGGACAATCATCATTCACACACGCAGCGTTGCTACGACAGACTCCCTGGGGTCGTACAGTACTTCTGCATACTGTAGCACTTCTTATATTCATCTACACTATCAGAGACAGTCTCATAACAAATCCACACCATTTTTAAGTGGTATATCTCTGGAGCACAATCTTCTTTTCATGACGACAATAACAAGGAAAACACTACAGTGAATTCTGCTGGACATTTTGATCAAAATGCAGTTTTACTGCAGACATAGGGTGGCCAGATAATCCCTGTCAGAGGGGGACACTACCAGCTATTTCATATTTTACAAACTACTTTAAAACTGAAAGGCTCCTATGTTTGGCTAATTACTTCAATTCTTCTTGTGCTTTGACTGGTTTGTTTCCTTGATTGAAAGACACATCCAGCTGTTTTATGTTAACATTAGTGACACATGTATCATTATAGAGGACTGACCAATCAGCACACAGCACAAACTCAGCATTAAAGTGAAATCCAGGTCTTTTTAATTGTGAAGGTAGTTTGCAAACCCTGTCCTAGATCATAGTGTCCCCACCCCCCCGACATGGATCAGGTGGTCACCCTATGCAGACATGATGTTTAAAAACATGGCCTACGTAGTTTTTTTTCCCCCCAATCAAAACATTTTGTCACAAACACAAACGAGTCTCGCCACGGAGGCATTTATCCATATACGGACAGGTTGATGACCCCTGCTCTTAAATATTGGATACATTCCATCATCTCTTCAGTTTAAGCTGAAGTTGAAAAAACACTTTTTTTTTCCGGACTGAGTGTTAAACCTATAGTTTAATGCAGGCACACTCAGCAATTACTTAAAGAGTGTGATGGCATATTGTGTTAAGAGCCTTCAGTCTGGCTGGCCATTCATCAGTCACGTCTCTGGATGGAGGAGTATGTATACATTCATAAAAAATAACAGACTTCCCTCAAGGGGAACAATTATGCAATAAGGAAACACGGTGATAATGTTAAATGCGCTCATGTGTTGATGCCTTCATTTCTAAGCGGCACCAAACCCCCAGAGGCCAGGAAGACCGACATGACTCATGACCTGCCAGTGTTCCTTCTAAGTCTTCACTTAAAGACGATGTGGGGAACTTGATCTTGTTAGTATGAAGCTTGAGATAGTTTTTTTTTTGCGTCAGGAAAGCCCATTGGAAATGGGCCACACTTTTGCAATTGGCTTCACAGACATGCAGATAACCAGCATAACACACATTTCTCCTCAGAACCCAGCCTCTGCGGAGACCAAGGTTATAACTCCTAATGGCTTTTAGGAGTCTAACGGGTGGGATGTTGGCGTAATGGGTCAATCTGCCTCCATAAAGTCATGTTCCTTTTTTAGTAAGTGGTGCCATTTTGTCACTGTAATGGTCTCACGTTGTGAATCCAGGCCTAACATGAGCATTATGAGAAAAAGAGAAAAAGAAAAGAAAAAAAAAACAGCGTCTGTCAGCTTCTTCTTCACAATATGCATTGTTTTTATATGCAACTATTCAGAAACCGCTTCTTTGTGCCTGCCTTAAATCCGGCTACCAAGTGCAAATGTCTTCATTATCCTGTAGTGGCTAATGGAACACCATTATTTTTCACCAATAAAGTAACTATCCCTGCCTGTTCTCCCAGTACAGGAAAGAATAGGCCATTGTGCATTTCTGCACACCAGCTAAAAACCACAGTCAGCACGTTTAAGTGGTTAAAGAGTTCCGGACCTGCTCACAGGGAACTGATCATGCCGTGTTACTAAATGGACACAGAATATCAACAGGGCTGTAGAAAAGATCTTCACAGCAAAGACTTCCTGTTAAGGTTCATGCAATGTGATGCATTCTGTTTGTACACCTTGTTTCCTTTTGGTTTTTCCACCTTTCAGCTCCGAAACATGGAGATAATTTATCATACAGTAAAGCAGTTCATTCAACTCTATTAGAATTGTTTTCCACACATACAGTTGGCAACAATTATCCTTTACAGCTCTGGAAACAATGAAGGGACCACAACAACATTTTTCTCAATTTATGGGGAT
Source organism: Gnathonemus echidnorhynchus (assembly GCA_026776725.1). Classification (NCBI taxonomy): domain Eukaryota; kingdom Metazoa; phylum Chordata; class Actinopteri; order Osteoglossiformes; family Mormyridae; genus Gnathonemus; species Gnathonemus echidnorhynchus. The sequence continues at coordinate 9,570,875 of JAODJU010000040.1, read as the reverse complement.
TCTTCTGCATAAAATCCACATTTTTTATAAACTCTGACCTGCCACTTCCCTGCTTCTCATTGACTGAGGGCTTCTTCCTTGCTTTATGGGACTGCAGTCCTGCTTCTAGGAGCCTGTTATGAATTGTCCTAGCAGTGCACCTCACACTACTTGCTGTGTCCCATTCTTTTCGAAGGTCACTTGATATCACCCTCCCATTCATGAGGCACTGTTGGATAAGTTGATAGTCATCTCTGGCATCAGAAAGTCACATCTGCCCTCTCCCTGGCTACCCTATGTGTCTACCCTTAAAATAGTTTGGGCAATAGAAGATTATGCCTGGTAGCTACTAGCAGGTGTATCTAATAAAATGGCCAGTGAGCACATTATAATAAATTCATTCACCGATGAAGTAAAATACAATTGCTTTTAAGAAGAAAAAAAAGCACAAGTTGAGTATGCTTATGGTGATACACAAATAACCATTCCCAGTGTACTGCTTAGCCCAAAAATGAACATAATGACATTACTTTCAACTTAAAAGTCACCTTTCTCCATATTATTACTAACCGTGCTTCAGTGCCCCCCTAAACTGCCTCTCTGGTGTGGTGTTAGGTGACGGCATCCCTATCTGCGGACAGAGAAGCAGTCGCTCGGCGAGAGCGGCCGTTTTGCGATAAGTGCTCCATTTAGCGTTCTCTCTGGCTTTGGCAGAGTGGATCTGAGGCTGGCTGGCGTGACGGGGACCATGTGACCGTCTTCTCCGACACAGCGACGCCGATGCTCCGCGTTACTCCGCTTGAAGGACCGAACCTTTTTCGCCTCAGTGTCACCTCTCGTCGTGGAGATTTTCGAGTGAGGAAGGGTGCTGAAGATCCTTTAATAATGCAGAGTAATGATGCCACACAACCTTAAAATGCCTGTTCGACAACAAAGCGTTGATTCTCAAAGTACACTCAGGTCATTTCTCCCTTCATCCCATTGTGTGCGATATTTCCATAGTAAAGATTCTAATTTCCCTTGACAGCAAAAGCATTTGTTGCATAAGCGACAGAAGAGGTAAAAACAGATATATTTTGTGCTCATACCTTTCCCACCCCCCTGCAGGCCCTCAATCTTCGACAGTGTTATCTTTTTTGACACCTCCTCCGCTTCCAAAGATGTGAAAGCTTAGTCATTCAGTAAGGGACACATCATCTGCCTAACAGCATCTAAGCATCATATAGCTATTTAAAAGGGGAGGGGGTTAAAAAAAATACAAATGTTTTTAAACATTTATGCCTGTTTTAATGGCCATACAGGATTGCGGCGTCTCCAAGTGATACAGTGAAGTTAAAGTGTTGGAGCCTTATTAAACGAATCAGTCATAATCAAACAAATGAATGGATTCTCATTTTTGGCCGCGTTCAGGATGCAGCAAACATCCACGCCGGATTCAACACACCAGGCCGTTTCGAAGGTGTTTTAACACACGATGTGAGGCTTTGATAGGGGCAGCAATAGAAATATCTAAGGTCATGGAAGACTAGACTGTATCTCTCATGAAGTAGTGGCATTAAGGACCTCACCACACAACTCGATTCTGCACCGACAAAGGGATTCTAGGGATTCTTAAAGTTTTATCAGACAGCACGAGAGCAACAGTGGAGCTGCTCTATATGTCAAGATAAAATATCTAGTCACTGCCGAGATTTATGCAGTTACAATGCGTAAAAGAAATGCTCAGATGTAGACATAGAAATAGACACGAGGGCTAGAGACAGGTAGCCACAAGGGACTAGAATTACACCCCGGCTTGGGTTCAGCAACTTGTGACACAGCTCCTGCAGGTTGACCAGACAGCGAGCAAGGTGAACGGCCTTCACACTGCCATCCTCTACAGCGTCTTTGTGAAGATAGGCTGGCCTTGGGCATGATTATTAACGTGTGGAAACATCAAGGAAATCCACAGAAAAATAAATTCTCGTGTGGACAGGGTCCTCAGTCCCTGTGGTGAGTTTTATCTATAGCCTGAAGTTGTGTCTGGTTGTTTGTACACATGGGGGGGAAAAAAAAGAGAACTGTGTTTAATTCAGCTGCAAATGTTGTTTTGAATCACTAGTTTGGTGCAAGGAAAATTGGGGCACCTTCTCCATACAGTTAGTGGAAAGATGATAAAAGCATATATTTCTAAAAATACAGCAACTTTATTCTAATTTCAAGAATCTGGTTAATTAATAATTCCATACGAACTGTATAATTCATTCTCACATAATTCTTATCTTCTAGTCTTGTAATCTTTACTCAGTTCTTCTTTGCATCTTGAGTCATCTTCCTTTTGTGCATTATGCAGATTTTCCTTTTCATGAGAAGCTTGTGATTCTCTGTTTAATGGAACTAAATTATTGCCCCCTGCCTCTAGTCCAGCTTCCTTTGAGGCTGGTTTGAATGCTCCATTCGGCTAATTTAACCTTAACCAGTCTGCAGGGCCCATGGCTGCTTAATCTCCCTCTGCCTCTTCTCACGTCATGCTGACGATATCAGATAAAGGTGTAGCTGCTAAGAATTTCTCACACGCCTTTGGCGGGGGGGTTGGTGGGTAACGCCGCTGGGTTACTAGAACGCAGGCTCAAATCCAGGCAGTATCCAAACCATGTAAAAATCTTCAGGTATTCAGCCCCCGTAGGGACACACATGACACAGCTACCCAGTGTTGCCTCAGAGATTCCTGTTCTGCCCCACGGCCCTGAAACTTTAAGTATTCACCCCTCCACTGCCGCCGCCCCCCCAAACCCCATCATTGTTGTACTGCTCCTTATCAGTGGTCGCCCGGTGGTGAAAACAGCATTCACATCACATTATTCATTTTGCAGATTTATCTGAAGCCAGTGTCCAGACCAACAAACCGAGCCATCAAGATACTACAATAAAACAGTCCATCAACATTCGCGGTATCCGGGGAGTATTTACTCGGGTTACTGATACTCTAGTGTATCATTGCGAATTGTAATAATCATACAGACACAACATTGCCCTTTCACTTAAAGCCATCGCCAACTGAAGGCCTGATGTATCCACATACTGCTTTACTGATCATTCGAAGGGATTTCATTTGCATTTCATTCACTTAAAAGCAGAAGTAACTGACTGCTTCAGAATCTTGCTCGCGCATCCAGCGGTCACTGTCCTCCTCGTCGCCTTTACTTGTAATCTGAATCGTGTTCATCAGGAAGACGCTTTCTGCATGAATTAGTAAATGAATCCATAAATAAACGCTGCCGTGAGGGCTTTTACTTTTTTAATCCTTTGATTTTATGGCTACGAAAAGGCCTGTGGTGATTCCATTTAACGACCCCAAACGGCATAGTGCTTGCAGAAAAAAAACTAACCAAGTAAAGTCATTCATCCAAAACCAGTGTCACTTCATATTAAAAAAAGAACACAGGCCATTATTATATCTAACGCAAACGAACATTTCATTTAAATGGGATATAAATGTTATTCCAGTTTTTGAGGATTGTTTAGAGAATTAGATGAAATGACGAGTTATTTCAGATTTTACAATCTCTGAGACGCGATTTTGAGACGACTAGGAACCACCGGCAGCGAAGTTGGGGAAAAGGGGAACTGGGGGGATAATAGTGGCGCTGCGATCTGCCGCAGAGACGTCGCTTCTCCGCGGCTGCGCTCCTGTTTTGCCTCATTTACTGTATACCTGTTTAAACTGAACGCCTCCGCTCCCCGCTCACTTGTCATTTTGCGTTGGCAAAAACACGAAGCCCGTTACACTGCCGCAGAGCCGCTGGCGATATTCATTACATCGGAGGCTTAAAGCCAGTGGCTCCGCCAGTCCTTAGCAAACACCTTCGAAGACAGCCGCAGTTCGTAAAACGAGTTAATTGTTTGTTAATAATCCTACGTCAACCCCAGCAGATATACAATTCGAAAAACGAGCAAGTGCCGAACTATTGGCTTCGGGCCGTACATAAATAATCATAATTCGCACCTTAGCAGACTGCAGAATTGAGCACTATATCTTGATACAAGTACAAAGTAGTTCTAGAAAAACACGTATAGATGTAGCAGCAACACATAATAATAATAATAATAATAATAATAATAATAAACATTAAGTCATGTACTGTAAGGAACCTATATTGTTTTAACAATGGAGCCCCTTATAATTGATTTAGGAATAGGTGGGAAAAGGTAATGGGGGGGCAGTTCAGTTCTTCACAAAATCTGTGTTTTATACTAATATAATTACCCGGAATATATTAACACAGAGTTAGTTAAACACGGCTATATCTCTTAATAATTTAACGAAGACGGTGCCGATAGATCACACACGGGAGTTATTAATGACCATAGTTGGTATGGAGACTATTGGCCATCTGTGTACCCGAGAGAATTACGACGTTGTTGGTCGGGATCGCCGTAGGCGTATAGAGACCGGGGGCTACAGCGGAAAGCGCCTGCCTCTATAAACACACTGATCATCTAAAACAACGGGGAGGCTGAAACAGCTGTGGCCGCATCAGGTCAACAGCCAAAGCGTATACAGCGTGTACGGTCTCCGAGGCCCCTAGCATAACGCAACGTGGGGACATGTGATGCGCAGTTTGTTGCAAAGGTATTAATCAAACCCTGCAGATTTCCCCAACTGCTGAAGTGACGGCAAAATGTCAACTAACGTTTCATAAACATAAACAGAGAACATTACGCGATATTACAATTATAATAGGCTAAAAAAAAAAAAAACGGGCATAGTGTACGGTAGCAAGCATTTGGTACCCCGCAAAAAAAACACAACACGTTCAATTTAAAGGTTCATCAATGCTCTAACCTGTTGAACAGCAAATGAAGTATTTATTAATTATGTATGCAATAGGAATTAACAGCCACTGAGCTTATTAGATAATTAAACGGCGTCACGCATGATAAAGTTGCGGAGCTTCTCACGTTCCCCTTAATTACGGTTTCATACTCAGTCGATAGGCATTCTTATATCTGTTGAAATAAACCAGACAGCGAGATAAGACTTCAGCATAGGTGAATCATTCATTCTTAAAACTGCATCTCTAGCGTCGCTTAATCAAACACCAGCATCGCGCATACGAGCCGCATCTGAAAATAAATAGATGCAGATGTTTCTTGGCTTTTCCAGCATCAACGCTGCGCTGCAGTCGATCTTCTACCCATTTTACACACAAGCAAAGATTCCACGGAAGGAAAGGAAAGTATGTAAACCATGTCAGTTTCGTCGTGTCATGAAAATATACACGTTACAAAAACAATCAGTGCTATGCTCTTTTAAGACCCGATCGTCGTAACAACAAGTTCATTGTTTTAGCGTTTAAAAAGGGAGGGATGTAAAACCCAAATCCTGGCATTAGTTCCTTTGGCATGCCACCACAGAGACTTTTTTTCCCCCCAATGAACACAATACGAAACAAAACAGCGATGCCCTCGATTGCAGGGTCTACCGTTAAAGCAAAGCACCAGTGTACGGGAAATCAATTGACGTGTGCTTAGAAAATGGTAGTTCACATACCCATCACCGCGTATCTATCAGCGGCCGTCCTCGGCTTTAGAGGCAACTAGCGCTTGACGCCGCAGCCCGCATGACACTCAGACGGCTTCCCCTCGGCGTCCGCCGGCTTCGCGAGGCGCTCCTGCCCGCCGCACGCTCTCCGGCTCTCTGCTCAGGACAGAAGAAAACCTCACACCGCCTTTCAATCCTGCAGTCCATCCATGTCGCACATTTGGGTGCCCCGGTGCAAGCTAGTCAAAAAAAAAGCTTCCCCAGAACCTGAGCGCATTAGTCTGAAAAAAAAAAAAAGAATTATTATAATAATCTTGTCCGTATGCGTTGGAGCAGTTATGGTACAAAGCACGGGCAATAATCCCAAACCCGTATTAATTAAATCCTGATTTTTTATAATAAAGAAAAGTTTAGGGAAACCATGTCACGCATCTTTATTGGGTTTTATCCATAAACCGTGTCATAGTCCGCGAGCAACCTTTCCCGCAAGATGAAGATAATTTAACATGAAATAATATTTTAGAAACTCCGTTGCAGAAGGAAAAAAAGCGAACTGTTCCAAATGCTTAAGTGGACCGTGTTGCGGGTTTCCCAAGACTTCGTATTCCAGCGATCAGTCGAGAAAGCGACGCGTGAGGGTATGTGCCTGCGCAGCATCGGAACATTTTTTTTCTTCAAACTGTCCAGAAAGATTAAATGCGGTTTCGACTCTTTATTTCCTGCCTCCGTCTCCACAGTCCCAAACAGGATAGAGGTAGAGTGGGCGGTTGAGTTGCGTGCTACTACTGTAGCAATATCACGGCTGTCTCTCAAGGCGACGCGGCGACTGGAGGCATGATTCCGGTTGCCCTCTTCTGGCGAGAAGCGAACCCCCACAGCAAACAGCGATGCCGACCCCCACGCTGCCCTCTCCGATTACTATACAAACGCCATTCAGTATGGATCAGGACGCAATCAAACAAAACTGAGGGTTGTTAGATTAATTAGGACACGTGTCAAGTTTATACAAAGTTTAGTGGAAAAAAACGGACGCCGAGAAACTCGTCACGCTGAGATGTGTTTTTACTTAAGGTTCGGCAACAGTACACGAGATATGCAATATATTCATCTGCTATATTCTCCCTATATATTAATATCTTAACTCACTCTTTAGTAAATATTGCGTACAGTGTGCATTGAGAGAGGGTTTCTTAAACGTCTTTGAAACAACATACATTTACTATTCTTGCCATCACAAGATGCCGAAAGAATAGCACTGCTCAGCTGAAGCGCTATTAAACGTTTAACGTCTGCTCATAACCTCTGCGCCGCCGCGTGCCGCGAAAGGAGAGGTCCCGCGTGCCCCCTTGCCATTCTTTGCAATTTACATCTAATTACCGAGAATTAGCTCAACTCTCAAGGAAGTCAGCGGCGCTTCTTCCTAGGTGCAGTGAAGCAATCTGGCCGAACACCAACTCGCCCCGTCCCGCAGAGTGCACTGTAATTACATTTTTATCGGAATAGTTGCAATTTGGTGGAAACAAAGCCCAAGATAAACAGAATCTGTCGCTATGTTTATTTGAGATTTATTAAACTTGAGACGTTGAGGGGATGTACTGCCTTTTGTTGATTTTAACAGCTTTCTGGACGTGGTACATGCACCATGCACTGCTTACTCTTGACCTGTTTAATGAAGCAGTTCAGGTTAACACCTTGGTCCAAGCACTCGGACCTTATGGAACGAGGCCACCGCAAGTATGTTTGGTTGGTTACATACTGAGGTATTAAAAAAAAAAAAAAAGTAAAATGTGTGGAAACAGCCAACACAAATGCAAGCAAAAGGATCTCTTGGTGGAAGGTTGTGCTGCAGATATCAGTCAAAAGAGGACAGGAGATGCAGCCTTGGTCAGGATCGGCTAAGTTTCGTAGCCTCAGGACGTGTGATGGTCCGCCATGAAGATGGAAATTGCACATGCTACCCCCAGCCTGCTCCTGTCACTCCGCCCCCCCTTATCCTGCATGTAATAAGGGGACATACTTTGGAAATGGCCCATTCTCTCAGGATGATTAATGCTGAATCGTTCCCTTTGGATATGTAAGAATTTGTCTGGTGAATAAAAAAGTGTCATTTCAGGTTGTAGTTCATCTTCAACCACTGGGACTTTTTTTGTACGCTTACCAATACAGTGTTGTCTTTCCTTAGATTCTAGCAGAAGAATTTCATCTTTCTCTCTTTCACATTATTTATAAAGAATAACTTTAACCACAAATATGTAGTATCTGGATTACCCAATACACACAGCAATTGCTTCTCTGTACACTATGCTATACTGTACTGTACCATACTATGGTATACTACAGTATTCTATACTATACTGTAATACACGATACTATACTATGCATAAGGATGATTAATAGAAAAAAAAGGTTGCTTCCTTTGTGCATCGTTTGGCAGTGATTGTAGCAAAACTCAAAAAGAGTGTGCAGTCATATTTTTTTGGTAGTCAAGGTAACGGTTGTGTAGCAGCCCCAAATACCAGTATACCATTTTGGCGAGCCATCTGAAGAGCTGGGGAACAGGTCAGGATGAGAGAGTTATGGACTCGGCACCTGGAGCTTGTTCTGTTTCGCTGGGGGTCCTCTGTCTCTCGTTATCTGCTGAAGAGTTTTCTGAGCAAACACAGGTTGTGTAGCGTGATTGTATAATGGAGACAATGCCATTGCACTTCTGTCTCCTGCAGCTCTTGATCACCCGTCTAATTACAGGTAATGGACACTTAAACTCATATCTCTAATGCAATAGAGCTGGGTTGTGGCAGTGAAAGATATACAACCTATCAGGCCATTAAAGCCAGTACGTATAGCTGGAGTTATAACAGGAGGGTAATGTTATGTTAAAAAAAAAAAAAAAACAATTGCTAAGAGGATTTATATTTGCGTCCATTTATTTACATAACACTGTTATTCAGAGAAACTTGCACCACCTGTGTGCTTTGCAGACAGTTTATGGTTTTGTACATTTCTGGAACTAGATATATTGTGCAAACGTTTTTTTTTTTTTTTAAGTTAAAGGAGCTCTCCTTCCTGTCCCCCCGAGGACTTAATCCGTGCAATTGTTGTGTCACAAAGCCATGTGACAAGCTAAACTCAGAGAGCAATATGTTTACAGCCAGACGCCCATCTAAGTAAAGTGGTTGACAGCACAAAATATTATTGGCAGAACAAATTGCTACTCGTTCAAGCAATGGAGCCCAGGGCAAGGTCATGTACGTTGTTGTGTTGTGTTGAGTTGTGTTGTGTTGTGTCACATTATACGTGATATTAGGCGTGACCAGAATGTTCAGTGTCTTCAGCTGTGTAGCGTAGCTTGGTTTCTTGAGATATGGGGAAAGGTACAAATGCGGACGACATCTTAAAAGGGAGACCGAGCTGTCCGGCGTGTGTGTCGATAAGAAGCGAATCGCTCCGTCCGGTTGCTTTGAGGTGCTTCTCAGCAGTAGCCGGATTTTAGTGAAGAAAGCGTCGTGCGCTGGGTCTGAGATAAGAGCACATGGAAAGGAGAGAGAGTTGTTGGTGTTTGACACAGAGTCACGTGTTTCACCCTCGCTTTCACCGCCATGGCCCACGAGAGGGAATGGCTGATCGCTCATCATTCCAGTTTGCATGAAATTTCCCGTGAAGACCCGTGTCACAATAACAAAGCAGTCTGCTCAGAGGTTTGGCTCAGAAGAAGAAAAAGAGTCCCACACTAGTGACCAAAATTGTGGAAACACTTCCAATTTTTAGAGATTGCAGAACTTGATTCAACTGTCGCTCCAGTTTAATCGCCCAATGTATGATCATTTTAACGTTCTTTGATTGTTTTTATTAACTCTACTGTTCGTGGACTAATTTTTAAAGCATTCCGCCAAAAATGCTAGATGTTTCCAGAATTTTGGCCACTAGTGTAGTTCTAAAGTTGCAGGGAAGACAAGGAACCTTCACCAACTCATTTGCCTGCTCTGTTAATGCAGTGCAGCCGGGAACCAGCCCCAGGAGGTGTAGGCTGGGAGCCTGGGGATACCCTGGGCAGAGAGGTAGCGGGGCTCACTCATGCACTCATGCACGCACATTCACGCACAATGGGAAATTTAGAGACACCAATCTTCCATGCTTTTGGTCTGCGGGAACAAACCATTTTAAATCGCCAACCACAGAACCTGAAGGCCGTAATCCTAAAGGTGCTCACTGGTAGCATTTTAAGGCTACAGCGCTATCACTCGAGCCACTACCCTTTCCGGGAACCAACATGTTATTGAATCATATGGTGATTTAAAAAGGGATGAAACTGGTGGGAGATTTGGAATAATGGCATTGGTTGGCGTGGTAACGCTTGCAATATGCTACTCATCTTTGAGGGGCTCATTACTTTACAGCTGCTGCCTTTATACAATAGAGAAGTGCTCTGTGCTCAGAATGACCCAAGTGAGGGTGTTAAGGTGGTTTTGCTAGTTAAAATATATCTATATAAAAATGTAGCCGCCCCCCCACCCAGAAGAACAACACAGGGCAGCAGGCAGTGAAGTGGTCTGGGCTTTTGATCTTGCAGCTGTAATGTTTCTGGCCGAGGATCTTCCATTATGCTTTTAATAAAAGCAGTAAATGAAATGTATTTGAAAAGGAAGAAATAGGCAAATAAGCTTTGGAAGTATCTGCTAACAACCAAAAAATTTAACTGAATCTAATTTCATTAAGGTGTGAAGGAAGACAGACTCTCATTTGGATTCATGAAGGCTTCTTTCTGTTTAGTATTTGTAATAAGACCGACAATCTCTGTATAAATGTGCGAACTATAGAACCACTTTAGCGGCAAAAGTTCAATAGCTTCTGTCTCTGCAGGCGCAACCGCTGTTCAGCATCTACATTACTGTGATTCAGAGACATTTATCTCAAAGTAATGAGTGAAGTATACTTTTTCACCCAGTTATGCTGCAAGATATTTTATTGAAACAATTTATGGGAGTACTGTTTTCCCACACTTATTAAAGATGGATGGATGGATGGATGGATGGATGGATGGATGGGATTTTACTTAAGTAAGATTTTACCTGGACATGGACTTGGGGTGGGGGAGATGGTAAGGTGCATGGACACTAAGGATCAAATTTGAAATTTGTCCCCCCCCCCCACACAACCATGAAGTGGAACCTTTATGTGTGAAGTGCATAGAATCTTCCGGAGTTTCTGAAAGGAGCAGGGGTGCATCATGGTCACAGGTGTCGGTGTTCAGAGGCAGTGCGGTACCTGCCGGCGCGTCCTTTGGCCTGTCCCCCCTGACAGCAAAACAATGAAGCACCATTCGTCTCCCACAGCAGAAAGAAAACTCTATTTGACTCATGGTACTAAATCACAGCTTTCTGTTTTCCTCCAAACACAACAACAATTCACCCCCCCCTCCCCAACACACACACCCGCCCTGAACTCCCATGACACTCAGCCTTAAATGCGGGGCCCATACATTTCCTGCTGTCAGCTTCGCTGGTGAGTGTAAAACAGAAGCTAAGTTCAGTTGTGGCTTTTAGGCACCATTATTTTAAAAGTGCAGGATTTCAGACTGACAGATGCAGCACTCTTCAGCAACTGCATACGCTCTCAGTGCGTAAAGCGTGCGAGATATTCATCTAAAAGTGCCACGCACTGACGATACAATGAACTCATCGGTGTAAAACCCCAGGTGTACTTCCCCATTAGTTGTGTACTGTATAAATATGGCTTCTCCATAGACACTCCAACTAACTCTATGAACTCTTTGGGTGGAATTTGGTTTGCTGACATGTGGAACTAAAACCCAGCCGATTCCAGCAAGACAGAGGGCAGACTAGGAAGTTGCCTCGGGCCCCCAAATTTCCAGCCTTGTGGAGGAAGGCAGCGATCATCAGTTTTCTCGTTAATGGGGCTGCCCATGTAAAGATTTGCCGAGGGCCCCAGAAAAGGGAGAGCATCCCTGTAACTAACGGTGTCTAAACCAGCATTAATTCAGTGATGACTAACCATTGTAGGGTTGAATGGTGATACCCTTTCTGGCGCACTCTTCCCATACTCACCTATTCCTGTCTAGACATTTTTATGTTAATCAGCTACGATTACTACACTTATATATGAAATAATTGGTTACAGCATTTCCCAAATATTTCCCAGAGAATTTCACTCGACAGAAACATTGGGAAAGATATGTAATTATAATAATGATGAATTAAAAAAACAGGAATTTATATAATTTGCTAAATTATTTCCCCATTTTGCAATTATCCCTCAACTCTGCATCTAGATAAGTATAATTAAGCTTTTTTTCACGCAGATGTCAGAGAAAATAAATGTCAGGACACTTCCTGCACTGATCAATATTAATATAACAGCTTGTTATTGATCTGGAGGCTGCTTGGAAGAAAAGCACATAGTACTTTGTATCTCCAGGGCACTGTCTAGGATGGCCGCAGCCATGATGGACCACAGGGTAGATGAAGTGCGAGGGCTTTGATCACAGAGCAGGATTACAACGGCTTGTTGTGTAACCCTTGTTCGACGGATCATCTAGTGTTAAGCCTAAGGGGTCACAAGTTCACTGAGGGATCGGAAAGGTTCATCATATTCCTCAGACGTATGGCTGGACTGCCGTGTGTCAATTTGCTCTTTTGATAATTAAATCAAATTAATCAATGACGGAGTCGGTATCTGCTGGAGGTAGCAGGTTTACTTAGTCAGCAGGGATGATGACAGACACTGGGTCAAAGACATTATGTCTGCTTTGGCCTCTCTGTCTTTACACAAGCAGGCAAAAATAACCACAGTCACAACTGTGCAGACATCTGTTGGCAGAGGACAATTCACAGATGGTAGCCACTTTCCGAGCAATGTAATTTCGATGGGTGTGTATGGCACCAGCAAGCACTCTGCGGTGGTGGTGGTGGGGGGCAGGGTGGCAAGGATGTGGCTTTTAAGGAGGGATGGGGGGGTATAAGTTGACAATGATTTTCTGTCCCCCTTCTGAAATAATTATGCAAAAGAAGGAAGCTGGACCTTTCGGAAACCGAGTTGCACATGGATGGTTTTGATGAATTCAGCAAAAAAACGTCGAGAGTGACAGACAGTGGCCTAAAGTGACAGAGATATTGTGTATCTCTTTCCAAATATATATGTGTTTATTTCTCTTTACATAATTTACAGACTGAAAGATACAGGCACTCGGTCATACTTCTGGTTACACAACAATATTTTATTTAATGTCTTCATTGCCAAAATAAAGTCAAAATTCAAACACAGGTTGTGAAATTCCCCCATAATATATAGATATGATATTACAACAAACAATTTCAGATCGATTTCTCCCCTTAATAAGATTTGTTAAATCACTGTGTTTTTAAGATATTTTGTAGCACTCTTAAACAGCAGGCATGTCTCAGTTTATTCACAGGGTTATTTTTAGTCGTAAAGTAGCTTCCAAACTCGTGGCATTTTAAGTTTTTTTTTTTTTTTTTTATCGTGTTTTTTTAGCTGAGAACATTTATGATCCTGGTGATCATAGCTCTCCAGAGTTTGTAACTGAATGACATTTCAGAGCCAAGATTCTCAATACTTCCATATGACTGCCGATACGGTCTGCACGGAGACGGGGGGGACAGCTTAAAAGTTTAATGAAAAGGGGGCCACCTGAAATGATGAGGGAGATTGGCATGCAATCAACAGGGGACTGTGAGTACTGGGAAAAAAAAAAAAAGCTTCCATAAATTAAAACAAAAAAAGCAAAATCAGGCTAGAAGCAAGCAATTATAAATGCTGTTAACAGGTAGTATGTGCAGCTCTGTGTGCACGCCGTTGTGGATTTGTGAATGTGTGTGTGTGTGTGTGTGTGTGAGTGAGGGCTTCATGCTGTGTGTGTCTGTATTCCGCCTGTGTGAAGAGTAACAATTATGGGTGGGAATCTAAAGAGGTGGATTGGTTTTGTGCCAGACTGACCAGCCTGTTGATTTTTCATTAAAATGCATATGAAGGGTGTCAAAGGTGCCATGTTTGTCTGTCAGTCTTTCACTGGGTGTTTCTCAATATGTGTACTTGCCTGTACTTGTGTTCTCATGTACCCGTTTTATGTTATCTTACATTGCCAAAGACTAAGAACAGTTCCAAAACTAAGAACAGAAGTACAGAGGAAGGTGAAAGTCCCTGGATTTTGGTCTTGCTCCACCCCAAATATCAAGGATACATCAGCTGCATCCTCATCAAACGAGACCAATCCCATGATTCATTGTGCCCCAAGTTCGTTCTTCGGAGACAAATCAACAAGATCGGTCTTGCCAAAACCACAAGCGGAATCTTTGCATTCTTGGTGTTGAGAAGCACCAACTTGGAAGACGTCCACCCCGCCATCAGGACATCGGCATGACATATACCAAGAATACAAGCTCTGCAGGGTGCTATATGCTAGATGCTGCAGAAGCATCGTTCAATTAACGCCCAAAAAGATTTCTGGGTAATACAATAAAAGAACACATGGACAAACACTCTCAGGTACAGACATGCGGCTGCTCAAATATTCACTACACATGTACATCGCTTTACCCAGGTATTACCATTCTTCGCCTTATCACTAACTTTAGGTAAACTGGACAGGCTGAAAACACGTGTGGCTCCTAATCGATGAATACCTGATCACCTTCATTTCCTTGTTCATTCAGTGAAGCGGCAGCGAAATTCTGCAGCAACAAAAATCAAATCAATCTAATTGCTAATGACTCTGCTTGGGATGGGAGCCCAGAATGCGTCAAAATTTCCTCAAACCTGTCAATTGCCCAATATTTATCGTTGTCTTTGGTAGCCCTTGGCAGAGTTTCCATGTTTGTTCCCTTCAGAAGAAATGTAAATAATAACAGTAATTAATAGTGAGCAAATGTGTACAAAAAACATTAGTCGTATTAGGTGCAATTTGCTGGTACTTTTTTTCTTCTTCGTCTCATTCAGTCTGATTAGAGGGATCAGGAGAATAATCCTTACCAAAACAGAGACAAAGAATAATCATGTGTAGTTTGCAATTAATGTAAAGAAGAACAATATTCAGATGTCTTTATAGGGACCATCTCTTGAGGGTCATTTTTATGTAATTAATGGTCCTCAGGCACCCAAAATTCAAAAGGAGATTAAAATTGATTGAAAGTGATTAAAAATGTACTGAAAAAAAGTTTCAGTACTTGTTATAGTCTTGCACAAAGTTAAACATGCACATACATTCATTGACACACAGACCAAAAACAGGAAATACAATCCACATATTATCATAGATAAATTCGGATAGATACAGAAACTCACACACATGTATGCACACTCGTAATACATTTCTCATGATGCATTCCAAGAACCTCGTTGAAATTCTGTCAGGCTTTCCATATTTTGCATTTGATTGTTCTGTTGACACTTCAGCCTACTAAACTCTTATGTGCACTAATGTCCGTAGAGCTACCCTTTAGAGGAGTCTGATCCTGTCAATGACAATTAGTCACTGCTTTCTCATTATTGAGTTTCCATCACTTCTCCTCATTAACAATTGGTCACAGCCTTTACATCGTGGACATTCAGTCTGGACTGTCTAATTACCTGAGTTGGACCTACTTGTTGCTGAGTAAGGAAAGACTTCACACAACAAGGAAAGACTTGTCACAGGCCCATGAAAAGGATTTCCCACTGTCCATTTGAAACAAAAATCAAACTGTTATAGTTTTGTTATTGTGGCAGAGGTATGTGGGAATTTAGGCTTTGTGATGCATTGGGTAGCACTGTTGCCTGAAATCTCTAGGGCAGGGGTGTCAAACTGCAGTCCGGGGGGCGCAGCCCTGCTCATTTTTGGGTGTCCTCTAATTTAACACACCTGCTTCAACTCCTTGTGCTAATTACCACACAGCACTTGAGCTGAATCATTTATGGTGGAACAGGAAAAGAACTAAGCTACACAGGGCTCCGGCCCTCCAGGACTGGAGTTTGACACCCCTGCTCTAGGGTTTGGGGTTCAAACCAGTGCAGTGGTGGCCTAATGGGTAGGGATTTGCACTTGTGATGCACTTCCCTACCCATTGAATGATTGTTGGTTCAAATCAACCATTGAGGTACTCAAGCAAGCAAGATACCACCCCCAAGCATTGTTCCTCAGGTGCTGAATTAGCTGCTTTCTGCTGTCAAATATGGGTTAAATACAGAGGACACATTTCATTGCTGTGGTGTGTCAACAATGACAGTTAATCCCTTTAACTTCACTTCGAATCCCACCCCTATGCCGGGTTTGTGCAGTTTGCTTGTTCTCCCCATGTGACGTGCTTCCTACAGGTACTTCTCATACAGTCCAAAGACACATAGGCAGTCAAACTGGTGTTGGTAAAGTACTAATGGTGGTTAGCCAGTGTATGGACACTGTATTTCCCTGGAAGGGTCCCCAGTGCTGCCTGTGGGTAGACTGCAGCACTGGCTTCATGATTCTATACTTGGTAAGCAGTGGGAACATGACTTGATTCATATAGTTGCTCTTTCTCCTTGGGTGCAGTGGTGTCTCTGAGGCCAGGGATCTGTGCCAGCAATTGGAAGGTTGCTAGTTTGAATCCTGTGAATACCAGGAGTGATCCAACTCCGCTGGGCCCTTGAGCAAGGCCCATAACCTGTAATTGCTTTGTCCTGGGTATGACGTTAATCTACATTCAGCCCTGTAAGGAGGTCCTACAACTTACAGGGAAATTTAGGGGTTGGTGGCAGAATTAGCACTCCAGCCCCTGGAAAAAACTCACACTGGTCCATTCGGTCTTGTGTGGTACTGAGGTATCGCCCACTGCACGGCAACACGCTGTAATCAGCGCATGCCCCCTACCTACCTCTTCCCTGTTCCAATATTCAGTTGCAGATGTGAGAAAAATCAGTCGAATGTGATGCATAGATGATTGGACTCAAAGTAATATGCCTAAGTCGATTCATTGATTATGACTGACCTGCGATGTCACGTCGTATACTTTCCGGAACACATCTGAATATGATTGATCTGCAGGAGAATATGACTAATTTGTCCTGGATGAATGCAGATTCGGAGAAACACTATGTGATAACATTAAATTTTAATGTGTTCAATAATTCTCTGAACTTCAGCGTGTGTCCTTTGATAAATATGAGGCATTATAACAATCAGAAACACAGTTCCAGGCATGCATCAGATGGCATTTTGTTTATTACCGGTGGATTTCCCAGAATTCAAATTCAGAATTATTTATTTTCCTCCCCTGAGGACATAGGCTTGACCAGCCGCAGAGGTAATGCATTTTAATGTGATTCTGTGGGAGAGAGCCACACCTGTGGTCGAACCGTGAGTGCCTTAGTCCAAAGAATATCAGAAGGAGGTAATACTTAATGCCATTTAAGAGTGACTCCCTGCACAGCAAAGCAATTGGCTGAGCTGGCAGAGATGCCTGTTTACCACAGTGTAAAGCTTTAAAATCCGAAGGCGCAATCAACCTAAGGAACACTGTACTTTTCTTTGACATTTGTTGGCACTTACAAGAATTTGTGCTCTGTGGATGGAAAAATGACAATACACAAAAAATAGCTGCATTTGGGTCAATTTAAGATGTTTCCTCTCTCATTCTCCCTGATCATCAGGCCCTTGAATCCTTGATTTACGCGCAGTAATGCCAGTGATGTATTAAAGAAATTCTGCAATTCTGCCTGCACTGGTCAAAACTATTTATCACAAGACCAATAGGTTCAATTTCCAGTTTCAATCTAACCGAAAGGTAATGTGGGGCTGTAGAATCTCTGCAGCCGAGTATTTAAGAGAAAGGTTTTTGGCTTAAAGTGTAGAAGTGGCCTTTTTCTCATACCTAAGAATTTAAGGTGAATTGCTTCAGTATAAAATATCCAAAAACAAGCCTTACATAAGTTGCATTTGATAAAAGTGTTAGCTAAGCAGATACTGATATAAACAATGTGAAAGCAAAGGATTTTCATCCCATCATAATGTCAAAATCAGCAGGAACACAGCCGGAATGCTGCTAGGAGACATGATGCAGCCACATGGACTTGTTGAAAGCAGCTAGTATCCTTGGCAACAAAAGAGCGTTTTTTTTTTTTTTTTTATTGACTTGATTAGCAAATGTTATTTTGTCCCTTTGAAATCTCCTTTTCAGTGAGGTGGGCTTTTGGCAGATGTTTCCGATGTTCTCAATTCGGATTTCTTCTCGCGTCCTTTGCCATTCCTTCATGCCTACTCGTGGTTCCATAATAGTATTTTTGGCTTTCTGAAGTGACGCAGCCTGTTAAAGTAATAGAAAGAGTAACACACTGCAGCTATTCGCTGTCACACAGTGTGTCTGCATGTTTACGAAGTTCATTTACGAGACTCTAGTGCAGTTTCCCTCCCTTAGCTACCCCTTTATCTGTCAGCTCGTCCCTCGTTCACTCTCCTCTGCCCCCCCCCCCCCCCCCCCCCCCCCCCCCCTCCCCCCCCCCCCCCCCCCGCCACTCTCTCATACTGCTCTCAATGAGATGCTTGTGTGTGCTCTGGCTTCTACTCTGATGCAGGCCTTTCACAACTAATCTTCTTTCAAAGAGAACCTTGGCATGTCAACGCAGAATTAGTATTCAGAGAGAGACGGAAGAGAGCGGGAGGCAAAGCAGAATAGGGGGGCAAGATATGGACAGCTATGTGTTAAAAATAAACACGCAGTGTGGCCAGAAGAGAACACAAAATCACATGTAGCAAACCACTGGGACCAATCAGCAGGAAGCGTTTTGCACGGAATAGGTTTGTTCCAGCATCTTTGGTTTAGAGGTGCTGTGATCCGGTCATGTGACAATGTGGAGGTTCCCGGACCTCCTGTCAATTTTGCGTTAAACCTAAATTGACTGCCATCCATCCAGCATTCATACTCCCTAGAAGCACAGGGACCACTGCAGGTATATTTTCTTGTTAATTAAACAGATTTGACAACAATGTAACCTGATTAACACAGCAGCGAATATCACCGATAACATACATTTTAAAAGAAATAGATTCAGTTTCATTTGGTCACCAGTCAAAATAATGAGCTATGAACTCCTTTTCAGGTACACCTGGATTTATTTTTTCCACAAGTGCAATATATTGCTATATTAAATAAATAGCACTTACATCACTTTGCTGAACTGTGTAAAAAATATAATTATGCACTATTAAATATTTAGTAAATGAACCCTAAGCAGAGAGCACAGCAACTAAAAAACTGTGATACGAGAAAAAAATTGTTCAGCATAAGACACAATAATAAGACCATTAGGATCTGCATCTGATGTCAGACTTTCATCTTGTCATCTTCCTGCTTTGGACACATGCTTTAGTTTATTGCTGTGTAATAAACATTGCGATCTCTAATGTTGCTGTTGTTAGCGTGATCCTTCAAGGTCGTGACGGGCAGGCTCAGTGACAGACGGAGAAAATTGGTTGACAGGCTAACGGAAGAATCAAGAAAGGAATACTATCCATGGTAATCACAGGTGTTATAACTTCCTGGAATAGCGGAATCAGTAAAATAATGGCTAAATGAGCCCCATCAGCTGTGAAATACCTGGAGTTTGAGGGGGGTTCAGGGAAAGCGTGAGGTTAGGGTACGAGTCCATCTACTCACCTGTAATGGAAGCTTGTTATGCGCGTTACAGACTGCAAGGCGGCCAGCGGTGGCCAGACTCTCACAGCCTTTCTCATTGGCTCATTAGTGAGCTCAATCCATTGTTTTGTAGGTTACACAGTTAGCCTACTTGAAGCTTCCTGCATGTGGCAATAAAATCGCCCCGCGCCAGCCTCTAGTCCTCCTGTCCCGTGGATCTGTTCACCGTCACGAAAAACCAGGTTTTTCATATAGATAAATCCCCAATCAAAAACAGAGTATTCCCTAATTATGAAATACCTATGGTCTGTCAGGAGAGTAAATTTACTTCCCAGTCTGGCTGGACAGCGAATGAGAAATAGAGCTTTATTCTCGGGGAGAAATAGGTATGGCTTTTCAAATTCATGGATTCCGACAAACATGGGAGAGGATAGAAGATAATGAATTTAACCACGCGAAGAATCGTTCTGCATAAGTTCTACTTAAACCCATAACAAATGAAATCTGAATCTACCCAATAATTAGCTAAGGGGAGGCATGCAGAGATGTGGTTAGCGTTTAGCAGCAAGACCACGATGGCTTTTCGATCACTGAAACTCATTTGCAAATCTTATCATCAGAGAGGCAAATCCCTGGATATCTGTGATTTTCGTGGCCATAAAACGGTTGTGTGGATGTGGATCCAGGAAGTAATGATAGTGTTTAGATGACAAAAATAATGGTCAGTGTTAGTCAGAGCAAACACTTTAAGTATGGGGCTGCAGAAGATGACGGGCCATTGTGTAGGTTGTCTGCCTGAGGTCACATTGCGTCCTGAGGTCAACCAGCAAAAGGGATTGGGCCAGAAGGAGGATACTTTAGGACCGATTTTGTAGAGCAAGAAATAGTTTTTCTCCATTTTTGTGGGGTGTTCCGGCAGGACATACCTGTCCGAATCGAGCTGAGGTATTGGATTTCACCCCCACACAGCCATGCTAATTACATTTCATGATACATCAATGTGGATTGATCAGGTTTTGCTCCGCAGAGCGCAAAAGGTGTCTTTAATCGCTTCCCATCTTTCCTGGGGTGGTTTCTTTGAGTGGCTGTGCGTAGAGTGAAAGACCACTGGCTGTCTCGGCTAAAGTGTCCATAGGGAACACCGAAGGCAATTGGAGGAAACCCATTCCTGGAGTCACATAGCACTGCACGTTTTACATTTACATCCCATTTACTTTGCGACCGCTTTTGTCCAAAGAGATGCATGAATGTGGCAGATCATGAAAATACGTCTGTCGAGGTATCAACATGGCATCAGTGCAGCTAGACGAAACTTCCAATGAATGAAACTATACGATATCTTTTAAACAAAGCATGACCCTAACAAGACTACCTTTTTGTTAAAATAATCCTTGCTAAACATATAAAATCTGTTATATGAAATCACTGTCTTTCCAGCTCTTGTTCACCCATGTACATCCATCCAATCCAATCATTAAATTTCCAACTGCTTATTTATTACACAGGGGGAGCCTGGTGTCTATTTCAGGCCAGATAGGTCTGTGTCATATGCCAGTCTATTACATGCAATTTGGTAATAGTCAGTAATGATTTGTTTTTATGGATGCTGTTTTTCAGTTTCCCATTACATATGCATGTATTTGGTCTTGTGCTAAAGATCAGAGATAAGTGAAAAATAGCATCTGTTCAATTCCAGGTGGAGGAGTGTGAACGGCATACGGGAGTCAGAAGCCTGAGCTGTCCACGCGAAAGGGAAATCCAAATCTTTGTGGCTTGTGCCGGCAGCCTGGCAGAAAGATCTAATAGAAGTGGTACTTGTTGATATAGATTGGCAGGGAATAAAAAAATGATGTCAGAAGGATAACATTTCACTAGGAACATGTCATAGGGCAGCGTGGGGTATTTTTGTGTTCGTGGGCAGGTGCAGAGGCAGGGGACGTTTGAAGTAGAAGAATGCAGTGTAGCGCTTGCATGTTTCTCAGTCCTGAAAGAAAAATCCCCCTCCTGCGGTCTTGTTACAAATGGATGGCAATTTGCATTCTGCATGCCTAGGCTTGATGGTCAATGAAGTCATATTGTACAAGAGCATCTGGTAAATTAATAAAATGCAAAAAGTCTGCAAAAAACACTGAAATTAAGCAAAAAAAAAAAAAAGACAAAGTACCTATGAAGACCATTGAACCAGTTTGAATAACAGGGCACTGGGGACTGACAGTGAGATTGAATTCATTTGCTGAGACCTAAATCAATCCACATAAGTCCGATGAAATCCACATCTCAAGAAAAAATGAGCAGCTAATGGTCACAGGTAGAGCTGGCAGAAGAAGAGGCAGGCCGTGGAAGTAATGGCATAAGAAGCAAGACGTGAAAGCCAGAAAAAAGAAGTGGCATGACCTGAAGCCAAGGGGAGAAGAAACGTGTCCTGAAATCAATGGGAGAAGAAGCCAGGAGAGAAGAAGATGCAAGACCTGAAGGTAGGAGGAGAAAAAGGGGTAGGTCCAGAAGCCAGAAGAAGCAGGTCCTGAAATCAATGGGAGAAGAATATGCAGTTGCCAGGGGAAGAAGAAGTGAGAGCTGAATCCAGGGGAGAAAGAGGCAGTATCATAAGCTAACAGCCCCAAAGATGCACCTTTGCCTAAGTGGCAAGAGGAAATGATGGATCCCATGACCTGTAATTATACAGCGACTCTGCTTTGGCTGTGTAGCCTGGATTGTAATAGTCAGAGGAGCACAGAGATCTCACCAGAGCAACATGTGCTCCCTATTTAAGCTCTATATCTGTCGGCTTTAATGTAACACGGCGAGACTCTGCTATGCTGTAAATATAACCATCTACCGAAATTATTTTTATTGAACCCCTCGAAAAGTATTTCATGAAGAAGTTTTTGTAAATAAGCAAAGCAAGAATAATTGCTCTTTGGAGATGTTTTAACAACAGGACACTTGCATGTGTGAACACAAACTCCAGGCTTATGTGAAGCAGGGAGCAAACACAATTTACCCACGCGTGTCACTGCATTGTAAAGGCACGAGTTAGGAAAGCGAGACAGGGTCTGATTTAACACGCGACTCGCGTGGGTGCTGCACTGGAACGGATTCCCCCCCAGCCCCCCCCCACAAATAATTTTCGGCTCACATTCCATGAATTATTAAGTCCATTCAAGTTCTGTTCTGTTTGTTTTATATACATAAGTCAAAGGAGTTACATTATATGTGGTTTGATCCTCCTTTTAAGTGTGACATGTGACAACCTGGCTCAAGTATGACAGAAAATATAACCAGCTGCTAAAGACAAGCAAAGGGCAGCATTTAATAATTCAGCAGAAATCTTTTCAGTGCTCACTTTGATGCTTAACTTCATTTACCAAAAAAAAAAAAAAACAACAAAACAAAACAAAAACGACCCCCGACCGGCAAGATTTACATCGCTCCACGCTCTGCTTACCCCCCCAGTGGGTGGGTCGTGAATAATTTAGAGCACACGCGCAGACTGCCTGCGACACCGCGGGGGGTGGGGTGGCGCTGTGGCGGTGCGACGCCATAGCGACTGTCGCTGTGACAAACACTGACAGTATGTGGGAAGAGACACGATCAAAAACCAAGAAAGTACCGGAATCCTGTGCAATACCCGAGCCGCCCAGCAGGGGTGAGATTAACTTCCCAGTGAGTGGCTCACAACATACATATCTATATAAGAAAATGTGTCATTATCAGAATGGCATGAATAGTGAGTTAACACTAGAGAAAAGTTAACATATATTAATAATGCTTTTGTAGTGCGATCAGGAGAATGAAATTTCTATGGATATTCTCTATTTTAGTCTGAGCTTTAGAAATCCACTAATATGCACATTATTAATGACAAGTAAGCTGGTGTCCTCCACCAGACATATCACCATGACCCTCAATGAATGAACCACTTTGGAAAACGGACAGTTGGATTGATGGTTTAGCTGGTCTTCATGTATTAGGGACCGGTAAGAATTTGTCCTTCGAATTCACTGCTCTCTTTGGAACCTCAGGTGTATTAATACTGTTCAATTAATTGTGATATGCAATAAATCCATAATTTCGGCTAAACGGAAGTTCATCCATAAGATTTGTCATGCCAACGATTGGGTATGTTTTTGAAATAAGCCTGAAAGTTTGAGCATTTCTATAGATATATTTTCTTTTTTTGCCATAGATTCACATTATATACATCCATCCACACATTTTATGCAGTGCATGGCTGCATAGATGAAATGGGGCTCCATCCATCCATCCATCCATCCACTGCCGCTTATCCAGGGTCAGGTTGCAGGGGCAGCAGTCTAAACAGGGATTACCTCCTCCAGCTCCTCTGGGGGAATACCAAAGGTGTTCCCAGGACAGTCAAGAGATTGAATCGCTCCAGTATGTCCTTTGTCTGCCCTGAGGCCTCCTCCTGGTTGGACATGCCTGAATCACCTCCACAGGGAGGTGTCCAGAAGGCATCCTAGATAGATTTCGATGTGGAGGAGCAGCAGCTCCTCCTCCTGTCTCTAAGGCTGAGCCCAGACACCCTGCGGGTCACTGCTTAAAGCTCATGACTATAGGTGAGGGTAGGTACATAGTTCGACCGGTAAATCGATAGCTTTGCCTTCCACCTCAGCTTTCGCTTTGCCACGGCAGAGCAGTACAGTGTCCGCATTACTGCCGACCCTGCACCCATCCGCCTGTCAATTGCCCGCTCCCTCACTCGACCCTGAGATACTTACATTCATCCGCTTGAGGCCGTGACTCATCCCCCACTAGGATGGGGCAACCCACCTTTTTTTGGTTGAGAACTATGTTCTCAGGTAACTGAGATAGCATTTGAATATACGACATGCTTTTGGACTGTGGGGGGACAACAGAGTAGACAGAGCGACACTATGCATATATGAGGAGAACACGGAGACCCCACACACAGACTGCCGGGCTCAGAAACTGACCCCACAACACTGGAGGCGTTGCCATGCCAACCCAAACTGCATGTGGCTCTCCTGCTGGTGTGGATGAAAGTTCAATTGGTTGCATTTACACTTTCTCTGTGTTGGTTGTACTAACTTGGTGTACTAACTTGTCATTTAATCTACAACTCATAAAATCAAATTCCCACAACAGTTTACACAGTGATTTTGTGTTCCATAACATGATAACTAGGATTTTATTTCAGTTCCAAAAACAGAAGCAATTTCAGTTAATATGACTGAATTAGAACCTGTATCTCTGGGGGAACAATCAGTTTAAACAATTTTAAATTAATATCCTCTTAAATTCCTCACTTCGAAACCCTACAGTAGTTCCGCCTCATGATATCAGCATTTTATCTTCTGTCTGTGTCAGATGAAGCACACCCACTGAAATAAAAACAGTCTCATGGGCACTAAGTTCCATTTTGTATTCCCCAATTTCCAAATCACGCAGAAGATGCCACCTTATTTGGGCAGTGAATCCGGGGCTCTGTCTTTTCCAGCAAAAACCAATTTTTGATGCTGAGGAAACACAGAACCAGATGTGTGTGTGTGTGTGTGGGGGGGGGGGGGGGCTTTAAAGGCCCTAACGGCACTTTTTCCAAACCTTTGGGCCCC
>JAODJU010000040.1:9531413-9546062 GCA_026776725.1 Gnathonemus echidnorhynchus | reverse complement strand
GGGAGTGACACATTCATAAGCCAATAAACAGTAAGCATGATTAGGTTCACTGGATTCTTATTTCTGACTACAGGCGGGAGCACCTGCCGCTCAAAAAATCTCTGCACGGCCCTGCATGGAACAGAAGAGTGAAGAACACAACTGCAGGGATCGCCTACTATTAATTCAATAAAAAGACATTGGAGAGTGGACACAAGTGTGAGGCTTGTGGGGAAAACCATGAGGATTAAAGGCAAAGACAGTTTACCCTTAAGTGGGCTATTAGCCACAGCGCAGGACCTGTGGGTTTGCCATAGGGTGTCTCAGCTGTGCAGATACCTGCGGTCCATTTACAATTTACACCCCAGGCTGGCGCCTCTCACCACACCAGGCAGCAGGGGGCGACATATTTAAGGAACTCACCAGGCAACGTTTATTTAAAAAAATAATAACAAAATAATAAATTTTAAACATGGAATTAGGTAGCAACAGAAAGAAACCACGGTGCTACTTAACACTGGAGGCTGTCCAAATATTTACATAAATGTATAGAATTATGAAGAATTATACTGCCCCTGAAGCTTCAGCCTTAGTGGAAAATTGAACTCTATTCTATAAAAAGCAAAATAATAATAAAAAAACCAGAGAAATACATATAATACAGCCATAAACTTTACACCCTTAGGGAAATCAAGCACAACTTGATAGCGAAATAAAAAATTTGCTCAACTGGGACATAAAAATTAGAATTCCTTGATGTCACTTTAGACACTTCAACAATTAGGGTTCTGATTTTTCACTGGGGAATATGTAAGAAGTACAAATAAAATATATTTGCAGCATTTGCAGAGCTTCCGTCCAAACACGTAGCAAATTGAACATAAAACAGACACACACACACACACACACACACACATACCGCCAGGTATCTAAACAGTCAGGCATAACGCCATGTGAAGAAATGACTGAAAAGAAATGTAATAATTTTACAAGTGCAGATTAGATTAACTGAAGCAGCACAAGCAGTTTAATTTTTCAAGAAAAGGAAAATAAATGAATACAATTTAAGACACCTGAATGAATAGATTCTCAGACAATTCAGGCATGATTTAGCATCTGATTTGTTTGATTTTATACTTCACTGTGACATCTTCGTACAAAATTACATTTTCAAGGTTAAGAATTCAACCGGCACACAAATGACCATACCAACAAGCTTATAGTAGTATGTTTCACACAGTTATCACAACATGTTCTACAGCTGAATGATAATGATTTAATGCCATCCAAGTTACTTTGTTGAATCCATGGTCACCTTAAAGCCATTTTTCATATCCTACCAGGACCATGACTCTGGAAGGCTGCGTTGAAACCCCACACTCTTCACCTTCGCAGTCCTTCTTTAGATGTTTAAAGAAAAAAGACAGATTCTTAGCTAATTAGAGGAGACACTCATAACCCTTTACTGTATGTTTCCATAGAAAACCCCTGACAAAAATTTCATACAAAATTTGTTTTGCATTGAAAGAAGTGGCATCATTGATCCTCATTTCTTTATTTTGTTTTTAATTTCTTTTATGCAAACTTTCATTGCATACACGCCAGATGCTAGAGAAGAAAAACGACTGTTTGAGATGAAGGTAATGTATTCATTGGCAAATGCAAAGGTGAGTGTGCCTGGAATCTCGCTGACCGCATTTGCACTTCATAAACAACTCTATCAGATAGAAAATGGATTCTGTGTGTACAACAAGCAATCGCTCCAAGACTGCACAGGAAGCTCAGCTTCCCCCATAAAATTGCCAAAAAAATTGAATTAGTCAGTGTGTAATCTAAAAGTGTAATCTATCTTATTAATTGAACCACAGCACTGATCATTTCACGGAAGTTGGTTTTGACAACGTATACGTTAATTTTCCCTTTGAAACTAGGACAAATACTGCCCCATAGATGCCCATTGATGCCGTGCTTCAGTGGAAGATTATGAGATTCTTGTACGCTTTGTCTGAATGGAGAACTGACAAAAATTTATTGCCGAATATACTCTGATGATGTTTTTTTCGAACCCCCCCCCCCCCCCCCAAACACCGTGCTTCACTGGGTGTCTATGATAGCTTAATTTGTAACTTTCTTGGTTGGACAGATACACTTGCATAACAGATATTTTAGACCCACCTGGAAGTCAAGCTGTTCTACTCAGGATTAATGCTCAGGACTGAAAAGTACAGGTGGGGTGATACCCAAAATTTATGTTTGGATCCTATACCGAAATTTTTGTGGGCAATATCACCAATACCGTTACGATAGCGATATTGGTCACGTGGTCTGTTCAGACCGTGGTCCATTTCAGGCCGCAGTGACCACTCCATTAGGGTGCCCTCAAAAAGATTTCACAGAACATCAAATGCATTCATTTATTGGTAATCCATTCATGATTTTTCAGATTTTTGATGTAAAGAAATGACAACAGTGAAATAACAATACAATATTGCTCTTATAAAAAAAGAACTGTAGGCCCACTTTATCAACAATAAACTATAAATTGTGAACTCTAAATTCTACGGTAATTTTTTTTTACTGTTTTCTCTTCAGATTTTGTACTTAAAACATAAACATTATGCAGCTTTGTTTATATTTAAAAAGATTAGCGGTATAACCAATGTGATTTTTTTGTTACACTAATGACATGTTGCAGTGTTCGAGTATATTGGTGTGAAGTATGATCAAATTATGTCATTTCTGTATCACTGGCCAAACTAACAGTTCCAGTGAGCGATGATTTACTTGAATGCCTAAACGTGTGTGTGCCTAAACTACGTCCATGGGACTTGCTGAAGTTAAGCGGAAGAATATTTCTGTGTAGGTGAAAACGGGCAGGCTATAGTCTCAACATGAGAAGTTTTTACCCAACAGTGATTGCATTAGCTGCGTGGGCAATTAATAATTAAAAATAAACAATTGAGCAAATCAATATATAAACATACACACAATGTATTTTTTCTTTTATTTTTTTGTGGCATCTATATAATTGACATTAATATAGATACTTTGAAAGCATACAACAAAATATATCGATGTATAAAGAAATATTGATACTTTGTATCGATCTGCACACCACTATTTCACATGATGTCGGCAGTGTCGGCTGGCAGCGTTCATTCATTCTGTTTCCTGCAGGTGCACAGAAGCATTTCATTGAAACCCAGAGTGCCAGTTTATCGTTTCATATGTCATCTTTCACCCTTGGCATTTGTAAGTATTACAAATGAAGTCATTATGATTGAGTTCTGAGTTTGATCTTTTAATGTTCAAATTCAGTGATTTTCTTAGTAGACTAGTGTGGGAGTTAGCTTGCAAACTAAGCCGTGTGTATGTTCAAGCTGAGCTACAGGATATGAAGCAACATGACAGGCACTGCAGCCAATGTTGTTCATTTCATTCTGAAGAAGACTTTTGATTAAGGAGAGCAGAATTTTCATATAAGTAGCTGACTGACTAAAATTTAAAAAATGAGCTTTTTTTCTCCATACTGCCAATTGTCCACCGTGCGCCTCACCCATTTAAAGAATTACCATCTGCCATAAACAGGAAATTTATAAATGCAATGTTTACTTTATAAACAGAGAGTAAGAGGTAGGAGATGAAGTAGAGATAGCGTGTAAAACTCTTAAATGATTAAGTATGGCATAGTGTGGATTATAGAAAAAAAAAACATTCACGCAGAAAGGACTGTGCAACCTAGAAGATAAAGCCAGTTCAATGTGTTTTTATAAATTCTACACACCGATATTTGTTTAAAATTTCAGGCAGTTAATAATTCTGTTACCTCAGTAATGGCTCAGAAAAACCTAAGGAGATTCATAAAGCAATTACGGGGATGAAGCAAGACTCTCAACAGTAATTAAATGGAAATGCTTCAAGAAAACGGAATAATCCGTCATAACATTATATTGAGCCAATCTAATTTAATTTTTTTCAAGGGTTTCTACTTCTATTTTTTTATTTCAGGTAAAGTAGCTTACATTCTTTACTTGGTTAACTTTTAATTTAAAAAATGTAAGATATGAATTCATGTAATTTGCTCCACCATGTAAAACACTGAATACTATTTGTTTTTTTTTGTTTTTTTTTTTTCAGTACTAACTTTTATAATAAGAACCACATCCCAGATTCTTCTGAGGAACTACTGAGAACCTAGAACCCATTATGGCCAGCCTATTCAAATCTCGGACCTCAAGGTCCAAGCACTGACCGGTGTGAAGCCTCTGTGGTCAATCAGAATCAATGATCATTAAACTACCTACCTGAGAGAAATTAAAGAAACAAGGCCAGGATTTGGAATCAGGTTCCAGATTTGAAGAGCCCTGCATTATGGTTAACGACAGGGGTGGGCACTGATGCATGGAGAGCTGGTGTGGGTTTTTGGGATAACCTCTACTACCATGCCCAGTTATTAATTAGTTGACCAGTTACTGCTTGTCTTCTTCTTATAAGAAGATAGCGAGGAAGCTTTAAAACAGCAAGAAAGGCATTATGGGACCCCCCCAGGTGGGACTTCCTCATATGGCGTTAGTCGTGGCTGTACAGGATATGCGGGATTAGCCTTCGCTGCTATCACACGGCACCATGTGTGGAGAGGAAATCTGATATTTCTGGAGGCAGATTAAAAGCGACAAGATCCACTGGCAACAAAAAGAAAGGTTGTAGTGGGATTGTGTTCAGCGCATCATAACTCACTCAAAAGCTTTATGAAATATCATTTTAAAGCCATCGCGGGCCAGAGGCTGTTGGGAAGGCTCCTTATCGGGTCAAATCATGCTTACAACTTGAGTACATGTTACTTTTTCTTGCCTCATTTACATTTATTAACGCTTTTTTTGTTGTGAATGACTGTATCTCTTCTGACCTTGATTTCTTCTTTTCTCCTAGGATATTGTGCCCCCGGTCGGGAAGATGGACAGTGTCCTGTGAAGATCTGTTGCAGCCTCCTGTCCATGGTGCCTGATGTAAATTCCCTCATTAATTCTTATTAAGAGTTTGCTGAAAGGAGCTAATTATCTCCCCAGGGGTATAAACCTGTTTATAAGTCATCATCTTTACACGCCGGTGTCACTTTCGCTGGCTGCCCCGATTTTCGTGGAAAGGAAAGCACTATCGTGCTTCGTAACGGCTTCCCATCTTCAGTAAAGTCTGATGTTTCGTTATTTTAACAATTAAGCTCAAATTTGCTGGAGCTGCTGGTGTCACATTGCAGCCCTGCAATCGGATATACCTGGGCGAGAAAAATGGATGCATCTGTAATAAATGTGTAAATTTCAGCATTTCCCTATTTTTCCCTAATTTTTAATCAGACTCTCTGCTGGAGGCATGAAGTTACCTCTAATATTTCCGTGCAGCACACCACCCCCCCCCCCCCCCCCCAAAAAAAAAAAAAAAAAACCCAGATTACATTTTCCCATTATCATTCAGGGCTGATTATGAGTGAAGCTAATAACTCTTTGGGCGGGAAGCTTTGGAGAATTTTTTTCTTTTAGAATTTTATATTTTCTATTAGGTGGCATTATATTTAGGAGTTCTATGAGAGTTACTGAATGTTAAATCTGTTTGTTTTTGAGGTTTGATTTAGGGACATTGCTCTGTATAGCTGATACGCTGGTATCAGAGGTGCGGTATAATATTCATAATTTTCCTTTTACTCATGGTCTAAAGAGTTGCATCTGCATGTTTGTTTGTGCGTGCATTTATCTCTGTGGTTTGTGTAACCGCCAGAAACAACATATGGATTCCGCTTCTGCATTTAAGAAACATATGGCTTAAACTTTACTTTACTGTCCTGACTTCTGTCCCGCAGGCAGTTACCTGAGTTTGACAAAAAAAAAAAGCATAGCCTGGAATTACGAAAGTCATGGGGGATTCCTCATAATCAGGGGTGTCAAACTCCAGTCCTGGGGGGCCGGAGCCCTGTGTAGCTTAGTTCTTTCCCTGTTCCACCACAAATGATTCAACTCTAGTGCTGTGTGGTAATTAGCACAAGGAGATGCAAGGAGTTAAATCAGGTGTCTTAAATGAGGGGAAACCCAAAACTGCGTAGGGCTCCGGCCCCCGAGGAATGGAGTTTGACACCCCTGTTCATAATCATATGTCAGCAGTGAGAAATTCGGGCCTCATTAGACCTAATCCTCCAGTAAAGGGCCGCCACTTGTCTTCATTCCTAGGAGGCGGTGAACTGCACTGTGCCCTGAGGTTCTCTGCATGTGTCGGAGTCTCGACGAGCAAAGCATCTCGTCTGCTTACCTGTGAATCCGAGAAAATTGGGACGCTGCAGGTGCAAGCATTCAGAAGAGCGAACTGTTTATTTTCACTAGTGCTGGTAGACTTTTCTGTCCTTGTAACACTGCTGAATTTAATTTATATCAGGCAGAGAAAATGATTAGACAGTTTTGCTGCTAAGTTCGGTGTCTGGGTGTTTTCAATGAGATTTTATTTTTTCAATTTGAAGACTATTTAGGCCAAAACCTTTTTAATCTCAAAATGAAAAGAAACAATATCTTTATAGAGCTCTCCTGAGATTTTATTTACTTCCAAAGTTAATCTCCAAGGCAGAGTATTACAGTAATCGGTTTTATGTAGAGTTTTATTATCTTAGAGTACAGTCTTCGAGATGACTTCAGGGAAATTATTGTGTGTGTAAGTCAGCGAGAGACTAAAAAAGATGCGGAATGAAGAAGGTGCAGGGAGCTTGAGGTGAACAGCACTTGGATTTAAAGGTAAATTGCGGCAGTCAGTTTGAGTTGCCCAACGACCTGATTTTTTTTCCAGTGCTGGTCTGTCTGGAACATTCCGCCGGGAAACCCCTAGTGAGAGCACAGCGCCTCGTGTCAGTGTCACATGCCGTGGTTCTCTACGCTCGCCACCAAATTACGTGCCCCGATGCCGGGTGACACCACGGGACCTTCCTAGCCACTCTGTAATTGCACGGCTCTCCCAGCTGTGTAACACGCTCACGGCCGTGAAAGCCGGCGTTGATTATGTGAGTGTTAGCACCGGGTGCCACACGCGGACAGGGTGCCCTATTCACACGGCTAGCAAGGTACTCTGGGTAATAAGGGTATGATGGCAGTAGGCCATGAACGTCCCGGGGCGGGGCAAAGTTATGAGCCCTTCATTCACCTCTTTCCCAATATTGCAGTTATGAAACAGTCCTCCCTCTTGGCCCCTGACAGCCAGACCTCGTCACACCTCCCTAACCTCTACGTTATTTTTGCGTCTGAGTTTTTTCCCCCACAGCTAAAGTCTGAAATTGCACCACTTCAGTCATTTCACCTCTTCCATTTCTTAAAGTCTGAAAGCCAAGTCTCCATCCCTTCCTCCCAATGTCATATGAATCTGTTTGCCGTACAGTCTTAAAACAGAAGAGAATGAAGCTTAACCCTTGATGTCCATATTCATTCATAATTCAGGTATCCCAGCTGCTATCATTAACACACATTAGCATTTAATTAATTTTGCAGACCCTTTCATCCAAAGCGACAGACATTTTAGAGAGGGCAGGGTCAGACAATCCCTGAAGCAGGTTGGGGTTAAGGGTCATGCTCAGGGGCTGAAACTGTGAAACTCAAGGATTTGAACCCACACCCTTCTGAGCACATGCACAGTGCCCTAAGCCACTGAGGCACACACTGTCCTACGCATGCCAACTTCTTATCATTTCCCACAATGCATTTCCTGTCTTTGTGCTAATGTATATATGAAGATGGTGCGGCAGGCCCTGCTCCTCCTGTACTGGCGTTCGCTGAAGATGAGAGGAGGGTTAGCCTTGGAAAGGAGAGAGCAGCACTGCAGCATGCTCCACTGCACTACTGCTGTTTGGCGAGCTGCCAGAGCACTTGGGAGGTGCCAGTGCTGTTGGCCAGCTTTTGCCAGGTCTCTTTGTACGTCTACCTCACGGTCCTCCATCTTCTCACCCACGACCAGCACCCCCATGGACAAGGTGGTGACCCGCAGGCCCCTCCTCCCTCACCCCCTCACCTTGGGACCTCCTTGTCCTGCCTCCTGGTTGACCTCCATGGAACTTGAATTATCGATCGCGGGGAACAGGCCCCTTCTGTTTCCCCTGTAACTGTGGCCACCTTAATGTGATGTGGAGAAAGAAAATATAGCAGTGGAAAAAAAAAATGGCACAATGAGGAATGGAGAGAGGAGCAAGTTCAGGAGGGCATTGGGGAGGGAAGGGGAATGTGACAGGAGGCTGGAGAGTGTTCAGCTATGCTCCCGTTTTCATTTTGCCCAGCTGTGTTCCGATTTCCTGTTTGCTCACACCCAGACATATAGATCCCCCTCCTCCCCCCCCCCACCAAACGCAGCAGCCAGCCGCAGAACGGACACTTCTCAGGACGAGGGCCATGCATCCAGCACTGGTGTGACTGCAGCGATTGCGGCTCAGCAGCAGGACGGCTGATGCAATGATAAATTTGTATGGCAAGTTTGTTGAAAAGTTCATAGGAAGCACTACTTCCTTAAAGTGCATTCTGAGTGTTTATGGGGTGCTCGTGCTCCCCAAATTGATTGTGGATGGGGAAAGGGACGATTTATTTGTTTCATTCACTGATCACGCATACACACATGCGTGCATGTATACTATATACCGTCAAACAGCAGCTGGACGGACAGCTATACATTAAACAAATGCCTGAGTAAACTATGTTTCCCCCTACTGAAAAAAATGTGTTTTTCATTCTGGGTGGCATGGTCATTGTGCAGTAGTGTGGGTGCCACAGTCCATTGTGCCACATTTTATGAAATTAACATCTTCTCTATTAGCTGTGTGACTAATTGCCTACTTAATATTTCAAAAATCCAAAAGTCATGCCGCTGTTGACCTTTGATTTACAAGGCATTTAGCGTTCATTTGGTACTCAGCAATTTGCATGAAAAAGTAATGACTGCTTTGGAAAACAGCAGGATGCATATTACAGTGACCAAGGCCTGGTTCATGTTAGCCATACTGTAGCTAACAGCTCTATGGAACTGTTCTGGTCCATTCCTAGGAATAAAGGTTCTGCAGTAAAAGGTTGTTTAGATGTGTGTAAGTGTACCATGACTAGGGAGACCACCTAATCCATGTCAGAGAGGGACACTATGAGCTAGCCCAGGTTTTACAAACTACTTTAAAACTGAAAGGCTCCTGTGCTTGGCTAATTAGTTAAAATCTTGTTCTTTGGCTGGTTTGTCTCCTTGATTGAAAGACTCATCCAGCTGTTTTATGTTAACATTAGTCACACATGCGCGCTTATAGGAGACTGACACACAGCAAGAACTCAGCACTGAAGTGAAATCCAGGTCTTTTTAATTGAAATGGTAGTTTACAAACCCTGTCATAGCTCATAGTGTCCCTCCTGACATGGATTAGCTGGTCACCCTAGATATTATTCATGATCCATTTGATTTTTACACTTATGCACAGGTAAGATATTGATCACACACACAAAGTACAAAAACTGAGCAGCAACCAAAGGATGGAATTTGTCTGCAACATCAAACGACTGACAACCAATGCTGAAGATTCAAGGTTTTTTACAGTTACAGTTGCATTGAAATCCTTACTTGCAACTACAGTGCAAAACAAATGCAAGATGATGGACACTGCCGGGGTTAAAAGCCAGGGATACTGGTCACTGGAGAAGACTTCTCGTCGGCCGTGGTGCCGGCCTTAAACCTCGCAGGTTTGATGGATATGCTCACAGATCAGCACAGATATGCTCACAGATCAGCACAGATATGCTCACAGATCGGGGGGTCACCAGCCAGCCCATGAACGTTCATATATAGATCCATGAAATCCAGTCTAGATAATCCGCAAATCCCATTCCCTTCGTCTCCCTGACATGGATGTTTGTCCTGGGCTGCTAGAATTTCGCAATTTTAACCTGCAAATCATCCACCCTAAGCGAGTATTTATCATCCACACATCTATGAATGCAGAGATGAATAAATATACAGCATGTAAATATGTATTACAGAAATGAACTCCAGTGACACAATTTTATATATAATATGATTCAGCATCCCAAATAACTGGAGTCTTGCTGCAGTTTTAATGCATTTTATGGCTACATTATTGGTATAAAAATGTCTGCACAGCTGCCCTGTGATGGACTGGTATCCCATGCAGTGTCTCAGCCTTATAACCCACGCTGTCTACATCTACATTCATAGTGCTGGATGAGTGATTTTTTTTTCCTGCCAAAACTGCTGGCATCCAGAATTACGGGAATTACAAATAGCAACCTGCAAGTCAATAGGTAAATGGCAGCTTATGGAATTGTGTATAAGCCGATTGTTTTGCGAAACGTACGAAAATACACATTACCGAAAAAATTCTATCAGCTGCGAAACAAGTAGGTATTTATAGATTAGCAACAATGTTACAATGTAAACAATGTATGTAAAATGTATGTATGTGCATATGTTTTAATTTATTTTCCGACACATGTTGAGAGAGGGAGCAAACTTGCCCATCAGCTAAATTGCCTTGTGGCCATTTAAATCCAAATGTTCGACCACTTTTTATAATTTTTTTTTTTTCGCTTGGTGGCTTGTTAAGATCACCACAGCTCCCAATACAAGGGACATGAAGTGCCGGGGAAGATCCCATCATCTTTCACTGAAGGTGCTGTTTGTGACCAAGCTCGTCTGCAGTCCTAGCAAACGGTCACCCACCTTGACCTCTTCCACGCCTCAACGCTTGCATTCACACAGCGCAATATAAGTTGCCGTCCTCCCTCTGTACAGGCTGCACGCACGCGATGATCGTAACTCTGCAATATATAGCGAATTGATTCCAGTCCGAGGCACATGATGAGTATGCGCGGGGGCCATTTGCGTGAAATGCATGGCTGTTTCACAAGCTGACATGTTCTAGACCTGAAAAAAAGAAAAAAACAAGGTGACCCTAAAAAAAAAACACTATTTAATAACATGACACATGCAATTCATTTATGTCCCTATTTGCATTCCAGTAGCGCGCTCGCACTTTTAGACCCTAATTACCCACACGGCCAACGAAGCGGGGGCCATGTACCACAGAAACCTGCCCCCTCAATTTCTCACGGCATTGTTTCGCTGTGATTTTAGACTGTTCTTTTCCTGGAAATTTAATAATGATAATTACCTACCCTTGTTTACACTTCTCGGGTGATAAAAAAAAAAAAATCGGCAACAAAATATCTCTCCGCCATTACTAATGGAGGCCGACAGGGGCCAGCTGCAAACAGCCATGTAGCAAATTCTTGAAGAAGGACTGTGAAATCGCGCCAACAGCTTGCCACAGATGCTCGCCACAATTACACGACGTCTACGGGCGGCTGCGGAGCGCTACGGACTAAGGAGAGGAAGGGCGGGAGACAGCGGAGCTCATAAGCACTGAAGGAGGGAAGGATTCGGAGAAGCCCTGATGAATTGGAATGTGTAACTGCATTTTGTACACCTGTTTGGGGAATGTTTGCCAATGCAAACACTTTACATTTTACACTTCTGAAAGTGCTTGAGGCGATATCTCCCTAGTGTTTCAGAATGATGGAGAGAGATTTAGGAATCAGAGGTGCATTGTGAGGGCAAGAAGAACATGCAGAAGACGACATGATTCAGACTCCTGCAGGAGTCGCAGAGCACGAGTGTGGTCAGGCCCACAGGGTCGCCACTGGTGAACTTAATTTAGAGAGTCACATGCATAAAGATGCCAAGATGGGCAGCAGGAGGTCACTCAGCTACCAATTACAAACGTTCTCCCTAAAAATCAATGACAAGCGAGGAAATTAATAAGCTTACACGATACATCTTACAAACACACGTAATTCATCTGAAATAACTTATGTAAAATATCAATGAGCAAAAAAATTAAAAATCCATACTGAAGTATATGAAAAATCAAAAAAGGTAATAGAATTTAGTGATGAGCAAATTTCACTTTATCTCTTGAATTGTGAATTTAATCAAAATGTTTCTATCCACTTTCACATAACAGCATTGCACATTTTTTTTTCACATTATACCATTACTGTACATATCTTATCTGTATAACTTTATATATAGTACATAACTTAATCTTACCATACATCTTTACATGTTTACAGTATATGCTCAAGGCAAGTTTATCTATGTGTATTTCATGGTAGAGGAATAGAGAGATTTCCTGCAGCTTACTCATATACTGTAGCTTCAATCTCTATAGTGCATGTCAGTAACATTTTCCGAATTCAAGATGGCTAATATAGCTATTTATAAAGAAAACATGCAAAAACATACAAAAATCACAAAACCTTCTGTTTTCAGTGACTCTGCCGTGTTCTCTGAGTTTGAATTTGGATCTCGCAAATCACCCCTGACATGTGACATTCATCACAGGAATGGAAGCTACGTTGCATTGTGGAGTCAGAGGGGATGTTCACCTATAGATTGCTGCACTTAGAGAACCAATCAAGTCATGATCTTGCTAGAAGAATTGCCCATTTGTAATTTTAACGTCTGAACATGACAGAAACAGAGATAAGGCAGCGGAGGGCGGGGTGACCAATGGCGAGGGTCACTGAGAGTATCACTTGTCAGGAGGCAGGACGCCCCAGACAGGCTGTAAAGCTGGGAATTAAGCTCACTCACCCGCCCGAGGTGAGTAATTTAGACGAATGGCGAGTACAAGAAAACTGAACGCTAGCCTGCTAGCTAGTAAAAAAAAAAGAATTGCATGCTGGACTACATTTTTCACTGAACTAGCCCGGTTGGCTAGGAGCAAATATAGTTAAGTTCCACCCTTGGCTATATCGTAAAAGACGGAGAACGGACAATATCTGCAACGCCCAAACAGGTACCTGGAGACCAATTTAGGCCATACATGCCTGAATGCGCCACCCCATGTGAGCGCATTTTAATTTGCATAGCGTGTTTACTGCTCAGTGACCTCTTCAGAGTGAATCACCCTGCCAATAAAAGAGCCATTACTCATGAAGTCTGAACAACGGGCGAGATTTACAGTGAGCCTAACAGGACGTGCACCGGCTTATCACCACATGCGTATGAAGAAGCGGTTTCCTGCGACTGCAGAGCGGGCTGAAGTATGGATCCTTTCGAAACTTCTTTCTTGTTCAGAAGGCTGCACGTCGTTCGGCTGAAATCAAAGCCAACGAGGAGCTCTGTAGCATCAAGGGACATGGAGACTCAGTAGCGCTGAGAAGGACCACAGCTGCCAGTGACCGGGCTTTATTTTTGCTGCCTATTTCTGATGTCATTCCCCCCCTTTGTGCGCGTAAACATCCCTCTGTCTGCGTGTAAAGGACAGCCGGGTCTCTCCCGGTAACCGCGTCTGTCTGATGCAGGCCTGCACTCTTTATTAGGTATGTTTTGTCCTCGCGCTCTACATGCACAGCATATTGGCCTCGGTAAGCTACCTATTTATCTATTTATTTAAGTACTGGGGGGGATGCGTCCTCTTGACCCCCTATTTCTGATGCCTCTGTCGGGCAGCACAGAGAAAAGGGGAAGGGAACAGACTGGTGAGGATGCCAGTCTATTGCAGACCACACACACACACACACACACACACACAGACACACAGATTAAGTATGTATGTCTTTGCGGGGAATCTCCATTCATTTCCATGGGTATAACCCTAACCCAACATGACGACCTTAACCTCTACCCAGCCCTAACCATTAAAGTAAGTAACCAAATAAAAAACTTTTGGAATTTTTAGTTTTTTGCTTCATTCACAGATTTTTCTTAATAAAGTTTAGTTTTCCCTTGTAGGTGCCAGAAAAATGTCCCCACAAGGTCAAAATAGCAGGTTTTTATCATATTTTGGGCACATTTGGTCTCCACAATGTAATACATACATAAGCCAGACACATACACACCACAGGTAATTTAAAGACCCCACTTGTCCTAAATGCAAGTGTGTGAGAAAATACACATATAGTTGAGATTTTAGCCCCAACTGGGTGCTGCCCGCTAAGAATAATAATGTAATAAAATAATAATTGAGTTTGTCTTTGCTGTCCATGGTTGGTTACTTCATCAGAAAGGCCAGATTCTGTATGGAAGGCATGTCTCTGTGAGGCCCAGCACACAAGCGCTGATCGCAATAACTGTGTATCTGGAAGGATGTCAAAAAGGTAATTTACTGAATTGTAAAAATGATGAATATATTACAAATGCATGCTGCAGATCGAACAAACATCTCTTTTAATACTCGCTTAAATTTATTCTCTGCTCACTTATGCTTTTGACACAAATCACAAACATTGTTTTCTGAGGTTCTTCTAAATGTATGCAGGTTCCTTTACTTTGAGAGTGGGGAAGTCAAGACATTATGAATAATAAATGTGCACAAACTACTAGGAACATCGTCAAAAAAAAGAAAAAATAAAGAAAGAAACGACAACTTGAAACTCATTTTTCCTGCCGTATTTTCCATAGCTTGTGCCCTCTAATAAGCTGACATGTTTGCATCTTAAAATTACTGCAGGCATTTTCCTCTTTATAAGTAACAATGCATTTGATTATA
The DNA here is from genome assembly GCA_026776725.1 of Gnathonemus echidnorhynchus. Lineage (NCBI taxonomy): Eukaryota > Metazoa > Chordata > Actinopteri > Osteoglossiformes > Mormyridae > Gnathonemus > Gnathonemus echidnorhynchus. The sequence continues at coordinate 9,531,529 of JAODJU010000040.1, read as the reverse complement.
CCATCATACTGTATATCAGATAAATAAATATTGAAATAACTATAAAAAATAATAATAGGTGCATCCTTCGTATTAGTCGTCTACTGCATGCCAGTAATGCATGCCCCCCCCCCCAC
>JAODJU010000040.1:9498895-9531313 GCA_026776725.1 Gnathonemus echidnorhynchus | reverse complement strand
ACTTGTAGCCCTTTGAGATCTTCTGATGTAAAGGGCATTATAAATAAAATGTATTATTATTATTATTATTATTATTAGTAATTCTACTGCTACTACAACTAATTATAATAATGGATAAAATTAGACAGTCCCGTCAAATTTGTAGAGCGTACACATATGCAAATGTATACACTGATGTGTATACAATGATTTGAAACCAAAAGGAGGATATTCATTTGGAAATAAGAAACCTGCATTGAAATGCAGAGATCACACAGCACGGAGTTTTTGCTTCAGAGACTCACGCATTTTAGTGAAGAATAATTGTGGTCATAGACAATGGTGCATTGTGAGGTATTTATCAATCTTATTTGCTGTTAAATGGGGGGCACGCCTTTGTTGTCAAATAAACTCACTATTTTCCTGTCTTGTTTTTTGTTTTAAGTTAACCAAATGCTATCGGCGCCTTTCCACTGGCACCAAAATCCTGCCCGTCATGTCCACCTAACCCTCCCGTTTCCTGCTTGACATGGCCCTGATGATCCATACCTGTTGCTTCTTACCCCGTCTTTGAATTTAAGATTGTCTCATCAGTCCCAGTTTGGTCATTGACATCTAACTTCCTGTTGCCTGTGCCCTTCCTTGTACCAGTCCTCCTGTTTTGACCCCTTGTGGTCCCTTTTGGTTTCCAGCCCCTGTTTAGATTTGGTTTAATAAAGGTCATTTCGTTCTCCTTCACATCGCGATGCATTCTTGATATCTCGGAACCTGAAAATTTCCAACCTACTTAAATAAGTACTATAGAAAAGCTGAACAGAGTGGATTCATAATGCAAATTTATGCAACAAATGCTAATTTTGGTAGTGTGTGATACTTGCATAATATGGTGATTCTCACAGACATGCTACAGAAATTACCACACAATAAAAAACTATATTTTAAAAAAGCACATAGTAAAATATGATGTACACTGTGTGAAGAGTAAATGAGCATATCTTCGGTTTTACGTCACTGTCGCCTTTACCCAGTTGATCCTCCTGCAGTGGAAAAGCAAAGCGAGCTGTAACTGGTCTCTCGTCGCAGTACAGCTCAGTTCCTGTGCACCAGTGGAAAAGCGCCATCAGAGGGAGTCATGGTCAACAGTTCAACAAAAAAACCACTCATGAAGCCACTATCAATGTTAACAGAAAAATACACTAATCCATCCATCCATCCATCCATTAGTTAGCATTGTGGGGTATTGTTATTTATTCCATTACCATTACCATTGTTATCTCCATTACCATTAAAGAATAACTGAAGCTTCTGTGGCACCAAATCCACTGTGAGACAGTCAATAAACACTTTGTGGAGGAGTACAGTAATAATAATGCTCCTTTTAATGTGAATGGAACAGTTCATACTTCCCGCACACCAGAAATTTAGCCCATGTCTGCCCCCAGCTCCAAACCCCCAACAATAAAAGCAAAGTTTTACAAGCTTGTGCAAGAGTTTTAAAAATAAAACTTTAATAGAGTTCTCACTAAGTGTCCCGAAGGCAGTAAAATGTTCCCACGCTGAAGGCTTACAAGGCCTTCTGGTTAACCTGCTTAGATCAGTCATCCTTTATTTCCTCCAAAAGTGTCTATTAGGTACAGTAAGATGCTCTTCTCTTGTGAGGTGCGATTAAACACATCATTGCTGGAGCTATGGGGCAGAACTCAGGATTTTTAATTAATTTTCAGGGGAATATGTGGAATCTTTCATGATTGGTATACACATTAAACTCTGTGGTCTGATTCTGACCCGAAGAGTAGGGTTCTGATACAGTGTCCAGAACAATGGACCCACTGAGCTCTGCTGTTGTCTTCTCCCGGTTTCTGTAGACCAGTGTTTCCCAATCCAGTCCTCGGGGGCCCTCAGACAGTCCACATTTTTGCTCACGCCCAGCTCCCAAAAATGTGAACTGCCTGGTAGAGAGCTCAGAGGGAGCAAAAAGGTAGACTGTCTGGCAAGGCGTTTGGAGGGAGCAAAAACATGGACCGACCGTGGGTCCCCGAGGACTGGATTGGGAAGCACTGTCGTAGACAATGTAAGAGTAAATAGACTGATTTGAAATAGACTACTTTCACCTGCCAACTATGGCTGTTATAGCCAAACAAGCACCAGCTGGAGGCCTGATGGTGTTACGGCCTTTGTTTAGCTGTCTTTTCAGATCAAACATACCAGGAGATCCATCCATCTTTTATAACTGCTAATCCAGTAGTGGGTGGCTGTGAACCTGGGCCCCATCCCAGGAAGCAGAGGCCAGGGACACCCTGGAAGGAACAATAAAAGATGTTTTGATAATGATTTATCTGATGACTAACATTCTACTTTGCATGGGGAAACAAATGAGACAATTATCCCACATGAAATGACAATGCAGGGCACTGAAAGGAATATGTCTGAATATAATCGCAGTTTCTGTACAGTTTTCTTAGGTTTTTATAGGATGTAGAGGATGAAAAATCCCTGTTGTGGTAATGCGTTGACCTATTGATTACGCTTATAATTCGTTCGAATTGTGACAGGTGTGGAAGGGGGTTGCTTGGTTCCATTCATACATTTGTTTACTTCAAGAGTCTCTGCTGGCAGAGGTACAATTATCACAAGAGCCCAGCGATGCTTTACTTCATCTGCTCTGCTGAAGTGCCCGCATTCATGCCGCAGGAGTGGTTTGTTTGTGCACACCTCAAGGTGCTCCAAGCTAAAAAGTGTGTGGTCTATGATCGAAGTGTGGGACACCACCGTTCATGGCCATGCAAGCACCACTTTGCTCGAACAGCATGGGTTCAAAAATTTACGGGTTACCCCCTCTCGATGTTCCAACTCTGACATATTTGCGTTCCCCCCGGCAAACTGCCATGTTGCCAGAAAGACATCCACGTGCTTACCAATGACCTTTCATTTATCCTGTCTTCCCCATTGAGCTGACCAAATCTGTGGCCGCAAAAGAAGATATTTTGTTGCCTGTGAAACTGCTTATCTGTGCCGGACAAGGTGATTGGACAGACGTGTCAGTTTGGTGGTTCGGGACTCAGTCTGTTGAGGCAATCAACAAACTATAACAGGCTTGCAAAAATGAACATGAACGGTTGAGTGAATCAGTGCAGACCACCGTAGGGGGACGGGGGGGGCTGGGAGAACCCACGGCACAGCGATGCCAGGGGGAAGCCCCCGGCCATCGACCAGTTTCATTGAAACTAAGTTGTACCGATTGTTGTGTCCTGGCAGCGGTCCTGCGTGGACCTGGAGGTACGATGTGCTCTTTTTTGAAAACACTGGCAGACAGAATGCTATACCTGTGGCTGGCAGGGATCTCTGTGAGCCCAGAGCACTACACCGAGGAAATGAGCTAGTTTGTCACCCAGACAAGAAGTGGTACAGTCCATATGGCAGAGAAGCGCTAACGTGCACAGAGAAATATGGTGGCACTGGAGTAAGCAATCTGCTGTTGTGTTTATTCAGGGCAGGAGTCTAAAAGGGGCCAAAAGATTAACTAAAAAAGGCCGGGAGGGCTTTCACCATCATGACATCTGACTTCTTTTGTTGTAAATAATTAATCTATTTCAATAACCCTGGATGTAATCCACAAAAACAGGGATTATGCTTTAATTCCAGAAATTCCAGGCTAAATCCCCAGTTGAAGGCTCCAAGCCTCCAAAGGAGACAGACAAATCCAATCAAGGGCCAGTTTGCTGGGATTAACATCGCAGCCAGTGTCATTACTGTATTCTCTAAGATCTTTTTATTTTCCTTTGGAAAGTTTCATTTCATTAAATTGGCTACACACTCTTCTGAGTATCGAGCAGCAGCTTTTCCAGTTGGGGGGATAACAAAAGACATTTCTTTGGCAAACAACTCTATTGTGATTTTCAGTGTTTACACATAAATAAATATTTATCTGTTGCAAAGATTTTCCAACACTGAAAACATACGCCTTTGAGACTTTTTGAAGTAGGTGTCCAAGAAAAGGTCACGTTGTATTATTTTTATCATTATAATGTAGCTCTGGTCATAGCATACAGTCAGACACCCACACATAAACACAAGTAGCATGCTGACTGCGGTGCAGACCTAATATTTGCCATCGTCTGATAAAATGTGACATTTCCCAGGCCAGTGAAATTCACACCGAGGGAGAAACAGAGAAGAGACCTTTGAGAGGAGACATGACAGACCATCTGATAAGGTCTCGTTCCTGGGTGAAACTTCACAGAGCAGATGTGAGTGTGGTGGGGGGTGTAGGGGTACCGTGTCCGAAATGCTTCAGCTGGGTGGGGCGGGGGGGGGGGGGCAACGGCTAACAGCCAAGCGGTAATGCACATAAACCAGATGATGATGATGATGATGAAATATTTAAGTCAACCTAGTGCTGGGTGCTACGGTAAAATATTTAATCGTTTGTTTTTTTATTTCGTATCAAACTATATCGATACCTATGATGATATTCAAGTCATTATTCAAGTCATTATTTCTTTACTTCAATGCTCTATTTTTACGTAAAATTCCCAGAGAATTGCCCATGAAGAGGTCAAGAGCATAAAAAAGGCGACAAACTGAGTACATATGTAAACCGTATATATAAATAAAACACGAACGCGTGTATTCAGTGGGCTGCCAATTCTCCCATCTGACCACTGCAATCCACTTACTGCATCTTTCTGGGTTTGCTGCGAATCTGTGAATGTTAAACCAGGTTCATCACCTTTCGGTCTCTATTTAAGAAAAATCTGCTAGAACAGTGGATATGTTACTGCTACTTTTTTTCTGAAGTCACATCATATCACATCTTTTTTTCTACTTTTTGCGGTGTTGCTTTTCGAAAGTCCGCGTGTTTGTTTGACCGGCACTAAAAGAACAGACCAGACCATTTTTTTGCATTAAAATAGTTTTTGACCATTTTGTCAAAGAAAATTAGGAAGATAAAAAAATAAACTTTTATGGGATTCACAAATACTGTATAAAGTTTTAACAAATATATATTTTTGACAAATTATTCTAACAGATGTAAAGGTTAGAGGCCCCCCCTTGACCCAGGGCCAAGGGACAACTGATCCCCCCCGAAGGGTCTCACATTTAAGGCCCGGCAAGCTTTTGGCCATACCATCTTTTAAAATGCAACTGCACTTTTAACTAATTAACCTTTTCACTTTGATAGAGCCGATCGCTAATCACAAATCAGGTGAAATGGTGCATTTAATATTTGTTTTGTTTCTCAGAGTTAAACACAGCCTGTGTTGCTGACATATACCTGTAACATTGAAAAAAATCCAAAGTAAATAATGAATAAAACAGTCAGTGCTTATTATTTCATATTTCCACTGATTACTCAGTCTTTATTAGCCCTTGAACAAACAACTTTACGTAAATGAAACATTACAAGCGATTGAACGAGCCTGAATTAAACTCACTATCAGTCAATCACGGTTTATTAAATCACAGAAGCGCCACAATTCGAACATGTAACAGGTGTCTTACCGCTAATAAGAAATTTGAATGGTATTCAGGGCTCCAGATTTTCGGATTGCCAAGAGTTAACGTCTGAGATGCATTTAGCAAATGGCTCGATGAAAGCAAAGGGGTAATTAAATAAGAGCCTCAGCTGGAACAAAAACCTGCAAACCTTAAGAATCGGAGAGTGAGCTCTCATATCCAAAGTGCTTGCCTCTCTGTTTATTATTTTGTGAACTGCTCTCCACAATGCAGTGCTTATGCTAATTACAATAGTAGCATCTCAGAGAATAAAATCTCTAAAATTTAGAGGTATATAATTTCATTCATCCATCCACAGTCGTCGTCATGGGGGCCACCCAAATGGGCCATTGGGGCCCACAGCCCCCCAAATAAATTTTTCATCCTAAAACAAATAAGCTGTCTTGGCAAGGGGCGTGGCTATGGATCATCTGCTTACTCAAGCCACTCCCCCCCAGTCACGACCTTTCACTTGCCCCCCGTCCTCCTTCCAATGGCCCCCCAGTGAAAATCTTGGGCCCGCTTTTCGCATTTGTTCTCGACACTTCATCTGTCCATCCATGCACCCATTAATGTCCAAGCTCTCTTCCCATACAAGGTGCTGGGAAGATCAGATCCTGCCCCTGGAAGCTGGGGTATCAGGGACGAGTTTCCACTTCATTACATGGCAATATTTCCTATTGTTAAGCTATTGTATAGAGATTTGTGAAGGAGCAAAAACACTATTGTTATTGACTAAACTTGCATTGATACTAATCAGTTGGCAAATAAAATGACCATGCATTACAAAGCAAGAAAAAAAAATCTAATTAAAGTGGTTGCTAATTGACCTAACAAAACAATCATGGTCATAAAGCAAGGAAATGTATTTTGCTTTATTGATTCTATTAACTTTGAAATATGATCAGGATCTCATTACATTTTATAGTAGGAACAACTAAATTATGGAGACGGTTTGTGTTATTACCGCTGGCTGTGTTATTTTTCACCTTGACTGATCTGTTTATAGAGGGCAAATTCTTAATTGAGGCCCTTGTTCAATAATTTTTTTGATATCTGGACATTGCAGTGGAAGATGACTTTGACATTGGGCAACCTTGACGTCCTATGCACTGTACCATAATTCAATCACATACTTTTTTATTTTTACTTTTTAATGCCCTAGTCAGGTATCTGTTACGTCTATGTCATCAGCCCAAAAATTTTACTTAAAGGCATTTCAGGTGATAAACTAGGAATCCAGACTTTAATTTTAACCAAATTCTGAGAGGTATCAGTGTCCTGGACATTTTAGCAAACCACTGTAATTAGTTTCCATAATTTCCATTTCCATTCCTCAATTCTTAGTCAAATCTGTGACTGAGGCGTGGTCTGTTTTGTTCTGGGTGTCTTTGGTTTAATTAAGGTTGATAATCCTTGGGGTTATAGGATGGACGGATGTTTGGATGGATGGACCGATGGATGAATGGACGGGTGGATGGATGGATGCTTGTCCAGGACAGGGTCAGGGTGATCCTACCTCAGGAAACACAGAACATGTTTGCTGAGGCACACTGAAATAAATGTAGTTCATGTCTGGTTAGCTGAGACCTTGTACTAGAGAAGTAATTCAAAATTGGATGCATCTATATCGTCTATATTACATTTGAAAATGGACTGAGTGTGCATGGTTAACATAATCCTTAATTGTTGGCTCATTAAATAATCATTCATATGAAAAGCATTACTTAAGTCAAGTTCTTTATTGTTTATAATGTGACACATGAACCAATCACTTTAATAAGCCCAACATGTAACGCAATATTTCATAGTGAAACTACTGATTTTGAAGGGTTAAGGGATTTTTATGTAGTAACGCCTTCGAATTATTAAACAGTGCTTGTTAATCTATTTATTCAAAAAGGATATTACCTTTTAAAGAGATATCCTGAAAGATATGATAACTAGTTCAAACAGTATAAATTATTTATAATGTATTTATAATATTTAAGTAGTCATTTTAGTCTAGGCGTGTAAGTTCATACTTTAAAGGTTTTAATTACAGGTAGATGATATACTGCTGGTAATAACTTGCATCATTAACTACAGTTTTATTACATTTTTATTAATTATAACATTAATTAATATCTATACACAACTATGTTATAATGAATGTTAAAATTAAATCTGAATGAAAATATGTGCTTAAATTATTTATTAATTTCTGCTGAAGCTAATAATGTGAGGAAGAATCATTAAATTATTATCGCACTGACATAAAAAACATCCACTCAAAAAGTATTGGAATCGGATATACATTTTCTGTGTTTTTTTAAGAGAATATCTTCCCCTTAACATCAATGTTTTTTTTAATGATCAAAGGTCAAAAATATATAGAAAAAGAAACGTAATTTAACATGGATGAATAATACAACTAAAAACTTAAAAACACCAATGTTATTAATTACTTTTTGAAATAACATCAATTAATGAGCAAATCCATGTTTGTACAGGTACTTTATATGAGCAGCTGAGCTGGATTTCATTCTGTTTGGTCTTATTTTTCTGCATTAGGGACAAGAGAAAAAGTCTTATGATTACAAATTTGTTATTTATTACCTGTCACAACTTTGCACTTGTAAGAAAAGTGCAGGAATAGGCAGAAATGCTGCACCCAAGCATTGATCACAGTAAATAACAAACCATCCTGCCTGTCATGCACCCAGGACAGGCTGCTTCTGGGGATGAAACTCTCCAGAACCATTTCATGGATTTCCTAGTTATTTAGCATAGATACAGGATAAAGTATATGTCACTATTAAGAGATGGTAGGACGGCCTAAAGACAGGTAAGAGCCCAGGAGGCAGTGAGCGCCTTCTCTGTTTGCTGCTGTAACGCTAAGCCGAGTCGAACTCGGGGGGAGACGTGCGTCTGCTATTCTCCAGAGCTCGTCGACTTTATTGTTCTTCATTTACATTTCGGCTTCCAGCTGGCGAGATAGGAAACGGGAACTGATGAGGAGAGAGGAAGGAGGGAAAGAAACAAAGGGGGGGAAAAAAAAAACATTTTTATCTGTGCTGTTACATTAGCAATTTAATAAACGGATATAAGCTGTATTAGAAAGCAGCAAAACACACAATCCCCAGCAGTTTCTGCATACAGAGTGGAAGATAATTAGTTTAAGCGACATGAACACCAGCTGATAGGGAGATGGTAAAATCAGCGCACAGGCATTTTTAAGTAAATAAATAACGACAGATCTTCACGATATGTAAAATGTGACATTCATTTTCTGCATCGCTTTCTCTGCCTCTTTTTTCATTATTTTCCTTTTTTGCCATATTGCCCCCTTTACATCCTGACTGGATGTCTCCTGGAATGTGATTGGTGCGTTTTCATATGGTTTCCAAATGCTTGAACTTCCACATCAATAGCCGACTGCAATTCTCTTAAGACCACCGTTTAGGACCACGCTTTGATTCAGGCCCTGATTGGGTTCCGGGTTTTATCCTTGAAGGACTACGTGTGACATTTTCCATTAATTCCTGAGGTGTCGAGTCATAAGCGGTGACAGGTCCTTCAAATCGTTATTCAGAGCTCGTGCGGTTCAATTAAACCAGAGCTGTGGTTATGTTCCATCTTCGTACAAAAAGAACAAATGGCTGAAAATTTAATTAAAGCTGCGTATATGCAGTAACCAGACTATGGCGTGTCCTGAAGATCTCAGGGAGTTCAAAGAGATTTTTGGCTGTTATTGATGCCTACAAGAGCAGAAAGATGTCTTTAAATATATACCTGCTACCGTCTACATGAAAAGGCAGATAGAGAGATGTGTTTTACCATCCCTGACTTATTAGAAATTGTACTCCAGCAATGACCGCTGGAAATCAACTGCTAGAACTTGTGAAGCATGACGCAACCTTTGGAAAAGGTGCAAACGAAAAGCCAAAGACAGCGAAAGGATCAGAGATGATGGCGAGCTCATCACGCAGCTCTCAAAATAGTCGTGTAATAAGAGAGTCGCGTCTTCGGGATGTGGGTGTCGAAATGGCAGGGATGTTCCCTCCTCAGCCGGCAAGCTGACACCGCGCAGCAGGGGATCGCGACGCATGAACGCCTCCTTTGTCCTCTCCTTTGCCGTCGACTTCTTTTTTTAATTTCTTTTTTTCCTACATCCCACTGAACGGCTGGCCGTGCGACTGTCCCTGTAACCGTGAAGTGCTTTTGCTGTAAGTGCCGGTGGTGTGGAGGGGAGACTGAAAGGACACCGCGCTGGAGTGTTGACAGGAAAGAAGAGAGGAATGTGTTCGGACTGGTTTCTTTCTCCATTCTGGCTCCACGTGTGCGGAGTTTGCATGTTCTCGCCATCTTGTCGTAGGGTTTCCTCTGGGTTCTCCAGTGTTCCCCCCACTGTCCAAAAACATGCAAAGGTGGAGTTGTGAATTTGTGTGTGAGTGTGAATTTGTGTGTGAGTGTGCCCTGCGATGGGTTGGTGCCCCATTTTGGGCTATTCCCTGCCTTGTGTCTGTAGCTGACAGGATAGCGGGTATGGAAAAATAATGGATGGATGATTTTTTGATCCAAACCCACCTGTTTCTTCTTGGGCCCAACCTCTCCTCACCCACGCCAGGTGGGTCTTGACTCCATGCTCTCCTGAGTGGTCAAAGTGGGCCTCATACTGCATACATTAGCAGCATCCCTTATGTGCTCCAGACCCAGGTCCACACTTAACACTCCGCTTCTCCCTGTCTTTGTTCCAGCCTTTAAAACACATTTGTTACAGTAATTAATCTGCACAAAGAGGGAATGGAAGCGCCGGCGAACGCAGTAAAAACAAACGCAGTTTTCACGGCGCGGCTGCCCCCCCTCCCCCCTCCCCAAGATTCAGTGAGCTCACCTCTCCAATCGAGCCTCTGTTTTATGTCGCTGGACTTGCAGCTAATGTCCCATTTAAGGTAGCGAGCGAGAAGATTGAGCAAGCAGAATGGAGGCGTGGCTTAGGGGGGGCCATGATGGACACATAGGATCAGAAGCCTAAGCCTAAGAGCAGAAGGCAGAATTCTAAAAAGCTATGGGGGCCTATTATTTATGTCTTTGGTTGGTGGCATGGGGGGTGATTTCAGTTTGCCTTTCAATCTCTGACGATCACTGGCTTAACAAACCGCAACCCAATTGCATATTTGTCGGTCAAGCGAATCCTTGGACTGACATGTCGGGGGATGGTATGTCACTGAGGGAGTGTGGATTCTGTGAGATCGGAAGGTCACAGGTTCAAACCCCCAGGTTAGCAGAGTGCTTTTCCCATGTGGACCTTGACGGGGGCCCTTCACCCTCCCCAGGGACCGTCTGATCCTGCCTTCTCAATTGTACATCGTTTTAGATAAAAGCCTCTGCTTAATAAATGTAAGGCACCAATGGATTATTCAGGAAATTTTATCTTACATAGAAAGAGTCTTTTTAGGTTTATCATAATCACACTGTTTAGCTGACACATTCTTATAAAGCAGTCTTTACCAGTGCATTTTGAGCTGGCATCCCATCCTGGGTATCTCCTGCCCTCTGCTCGGTACATCCTGGGATAGGATCCAGACCCACCCACGACCCTATACTGGATAAGCAGTTTGGAATTTGAATGTATCTTTAAGAAGCCTGTTGAATTTTGTTGTGAAGCAGTCATTCTTGGTCTTAGCTCAATAGAAGAGCATGCCTCAATACAAAGCTTTTTTTTTTTTTGCTGCAAACGGTTGTAATATAGGTAACATGGAAACTAATCAGACAACTGTCTGAGTGATTTACTTCCTGTCCTGTCTTGTACCGCAGTTGCTAAGCTGACTTTGAGCTCTGCTCGCTTGCAAGTCGGATCTTTTTCTTATTACGCGTCACCAAACCACAAACTCAATAAGAGGACAAATTCGTCATTCTCAAAAAGCAACCCTGGATTCTCTTGGGGACATTAAAGATGTTTATTTCAGGTTTCATTAGTTTGATTTCTTGTAAATAATTGCATAAAAATGTTCCAGGGCCATGCTAGACACGCTCCGAGTGCGCAGCCGTCTACTCGATTAAATGGAGAAGAGAATTCGTATGCGACACGACAGTTCATAACAAGTCTCCAGCGATGCCTGGATTCATTTAGCACACACCTAAGTCCAGGATGGACCTCCTGTTGTACCCTTAAGCGAGGTTCTTAATTGTTCCGGTAAAATCTCCGGCTTTATATGAGGGTAAACCCTAAAAATAACTGCTTGGGCTATGTAGGTCACCTTGGACCTGTTCTGTACCCCACACAGATTGCATATAAACGCCATGCGGAGGAACCTTTAAACACACGCAGCGCATTTACCACAAGAGCTCAACGTGAGGTAAAGTGCACCAACACTCTGCTTCCAGATGGTAGGTCAGACTTCTTAAATGCCCTTGGAATGATTAGGAGGGCAAGGGAGTGTCTGGTCTCTTCCTTTCCTCAAGAAATCCTTCTGGGAAATTGGTTATTGCCTCCACGTTATCTCTGGCGGCCTTTGGTGCAATTTGGCACTGGTGGGCTGTGGTTGTCCCTGGGGAGGCAGGAAGGCCAAACATTGTCACACATTTTAGAGAGGGCAATGGTTAGCAAAGTACTGGAGGCCTGGCAGTGTCGCTCCTGCTGGACATTTGACCATTATGCTGTACTTAATCTGAATTGTTCCAGGAACATATTCAGTCATGTAACTGTTGTGTGCCTATAAATACAGGCATTATTTCATTGCATTTCTGGACAGGCTGTCGCAGTTTCCCTGTACCTGTATCCTAGCTCACACAGCAACACTGTTCTTATGCTTGTTGCTATCTCATTGTTTAGCTGACACATTTACCTAAAGCGGTCTGTACCAATCAGTGGATTTAGAACTAGCATCCCACTGGCATCTGGGCTAGGGTGTCCGCTGTCTGGCTCCCTGAGCTTCCTGGGATGGACTCCAAGCGCGCCATAGTCCTGCATGGAAAAGTACTGCGCTGCTAGGAAACACCTTATAGCAGGAAATAGGCTCTTCTGTGGTTTGATGTTCACTGTGTGGTTCACCACATGCAGAGATCATGATCTGCCCTCTATGACCCCGTCCTGACCTTTAATCCAAAGGCCCAACTTTCTGAGCTGCAGCCTGTGCAGATGAGAACTTCTGGTGGCATTTTACCTCTGAGACGCCGAGCCGGATGGGTGTCCTGCCATGGAGCTGCCTGCACGTGCACTGCTGAAGATCACAGATCCGCTACGGCGAGATGAGCTCGGGCTTTGGAGTGTGCTGAGGGTGGGTTCGGTGTCACTCGCCAGGTCCTGCAGAGCTGGGTGCGCGTTGGCAGAGAATGCGGCCCCACGGGCTCGGTGATGGATGCGTAGGTGCAGCCCCGCATGCCGTCTCAGGACCTGAGTCAGCGCAGGCTCTTGGCCTTGAGCTTCGCCAGCGGAGGGGATGCTTCGCAGCCGAGGTCACCCCTGGGGGGCGGGAGTAAGGGCCAGGGGGTGGGGGGGTTTGGGCTGCGGGACAAGCTGGCTTACACTGCCGGTTCCTTGGCACTGTCCAGGTGACGGAGCAGTGACATTAATTAACACAGATGACTGTGTGCACAGCTTAAGTCCGGCCACTGGAAGACTGGGGACCGTCCCCCGGCTAAAAATATCCGCACCTGCCGAGGAGGGCGGGACGTCGGCGTGCTCTCGGGAGTGCGCCTGGAAATCCTCACGCTGCCAGAACGTTCTTATTAAACCTCAGCGTCTGTCTGTGCCTCGCTCCGTCCTGAGGGGAGATTGTGCAATCGGCTCCAGTTTGGAGACAGCTTCAAGGACACCTGCTTCCAACCTTTCCCTATACACACACTACAGGCTGCTCTCCTATTCTTAGAGTGAACCTAGAAAGAATGTCCTCTCCAGCCACTGGGGCGGTTCGGTACAGCGAATCTGTCGCTTAGCAAAGGTTAGCGCATCGTAGATATGGATGCTTGGTCTTCACTGTTTGCAAAATCAATATTTTTGTATATGTGTCCCCATTACAGAGTGGAATATTTTTATAGAAAGCACTCTGGACAAACTGTTATGGAAACACTTTGCCCAAAAGTTCAACGATAGAAACCCTCCGCTGAACTTTTGCATTTTCCCAACTTCTGTTACAGTTTTCTTAACCGTTCCTTATCCATACTGAGTACTTGTGTGCGTATTTTGTTCATGCTTTTAAAGCTGCTCAACAAACTTGCACAGTGTGTAACATTAATGTTCCTTGGTGTTCAGTGATGTACTCCATGCTCTTCGGCGTTCAGTGATGTACTCCATGCTCTTCGGCGTTCAGAGATGTACTCCATGCTCTTCGGTGTTCAGTGATATACTCCATGCTCTTCGGCGTTCAGTGACGTATTGCATGCTCTTCGGCGTTCAGTGACGTACTGCATGCTCTTCGGCATTCAGTGACGTACTGCATGCTCTTCGGCGTTCAGTGATGTACTCCATGCTCTTCGGCGTTCAGTGACGTGCTCCATGCTCTTCAGTGTTCAGTGATGTACTCCATGCTCTTCGGCGTTCAGTGACGTACTCCATGCTCTTCGGCGTTCAGTGATGTACTCCATGCTCTTCAGCGTTAGTGTGAGCCATTGGTTCAATGGACTGAGTTGGCGATTCAATGTTTTTCAATGATGAACTGAGAGCTACTTCATGCATGATAGTGAATTTAAAGTTCTCTTAGGGGTTCAATGGTGAATTCAGTGCTCTTTTAAATTAAATTACAATAAATTAGTGACTTTGTTGCTTCTCAGTATTCAACAATGAATCCAGTGCTTCTCACTGCTTAATAACGTGACTAATTATAAGCTTAATGGAGCAGTGTGCGCCTCAGCAGGTAGGAACGCTCTGCCCGTGAACTGAACGTTGACACTGCAGATCCTGTGGCTGGCAGACTGTTCTCAGACTCATGAGTGAGGCCTTTAACCTCCAATTGCTCCAGGGACCGGCTGACCCCGCTCTCTCAAGTGTATCCCCCTCTGGATAAAAGCAACTACTAAATAAATAAATGTAAATAATCAGTTCCGTGCTCTTCGGTATAAATGAGGGAATTTGATGTGGCTTGGTATTGAAATCAGTGCTTATTTGTGTTCAGTAACGACCTTAATGGTGCTCAGTGTGCTTCCTAAATATACAAATAGTGTCCCTCAAAATACTATTTAATCCTGAAGGCGATGATTCACCTGCCAACATTTCGCAGTGAGTCTCCAGGCAGGTGGAGTCACATTCAGGCAACACTGGCTTTTACGGTCATTGTTCAGGCTGACAGACTTGCAATGACTGTGGCAACACTATTGTTACAAAGGCGGGCAGCGGTCGTGTGGAACCTGCATAAAGTTCCCCGGGAGTCTCTTGCACGGTGTAAGAGGGTGAGAAAGGGCCGGAAGCTTGCGGCAGCGACACGGCTGCTGTGTGGCACATTTAGGCTTAAGGTTTGGCTCTTCTGCGTTAACGAGAGAAAAAAACACACTGGGGAAACTGTGTGTTTTATGGTGCGATTTGCTGGGTTCCTGGGAAAGTGAGGTGACAGATAAGCAGGAAGCACTCGCTCCATACCAACCAGGAGAGGTTTCAAAATTTCCATAGCTGTTAAACTGATCGATTGTTTCTCTTGCATTATTCAGCCCTATCCCTGGTAGGGAAATGCAGAGTGATACAGGGGATTTTTCAGATTTTAAAGTTTCATTCTGTGCCTTGCGATGGACTGGCATCCCATCCAGGAAATTTCCCTGTCATTTGCATGTACTACCTGGAATAGCCTACGGGACCCCCCATGACCTTGTGCTAAATAAGTGGTTTGATGGATGGATGGATGGATGGATGGATGGATGAAGGGATGGAAAGAAGGGTGCATTAATAAACATAAACTAGACAGTGGTGTTGTCACTGCCTTTGGCCATGTGACGCTACCAATCCAATGAGCTGTGACCCTGAGATGGTGTAGCTGCATTCATAACAGAAGAGACTAACATTTGCATGGGCAAAATATTTCTGCAACTCCCAGTGAATCTTCCAGAAAGACAGCGGAGAGCAGCCAGTTTGGAAGTGCCGCTGACTTTATCTCCTTTACAACAGGAACTGCTGCGCAGCCGTTATAATCTGGAGATGTAACAATCCAAATACTACTGTTACGTATAGGTGACATATCTCACAATGCATTGATGTGCTTCTCAGATCTTCTCAAAATACTTTTATTACTATTAATTATTAGTTATTGTCCATCTATTCCTCAGCTATCATCCTTTAATCCAGTACTGGTCCTACCTGATGTAGCATCTTAGTGGAGCATCATTTATGGTGTCTGAGGAAAAGTGAAACTGGCTGGAAAATCGATGCCCATTCAGAAGTTGGCACTCGGCTATGTTTCCTATTGGATTGACCGCCCCTGCATCAGACCATCCATCCATCCATCCATCCAATGACAATAATAATGATGATGTTATGCAGAGTTTAGGAATCTGACAATTGGATCTCAGGCACCAGTAATGAGGTGACTTAAGGGGATGA
Source organism: Gnathonemus echidnorhynchus (assembly GCA_026776725.1). Lineage (NCBI taxonomy): Eukaryota > Metazoa > Chordata > Actinopteri > Osteoglossiformes > Mormyridae > Gnathonemus > Gnathonemus echidnorhynchus. The sequence goes on along the minus strand of JAODJU010000040.1, from coordinate 9,515,331 downwards.
TGACGAAAACGATGATGATGATGATGGTCAAAGGTGCAAGCTTTGCCACACTGCCTTGGATGTCCTGCTCGGTCCCGATCACACTCTGCACTTCCCGCAGTGACCTTTCGCTCGCCGGAGTCGAATGGCTTCATAAATCTAGTTGTTCTCCGCTTTGCTTATTTTACGAGGGGAGCGCCATCCGCAGACCGCTTTCTTCTCCAAAGACAACAAACTTGCGAGCCGCCTGACCTTTTGGCGCGGCTGCCGGGGGGGGCGTTGCTGCCGGGCACGGTCCCGAGCCCGCCTGCCATAAATCGCGTCAGGGCTGATGGCCCATCCGGCGTGTGCGCCATTTCAATGCAGCCTGGCGGCCCCCTCGTTCGCCATAAAAAATGCGACCAGGGAAGAGCAAGAAGTGCTTGCCACTGCAGCTTAACGGGTGACCGCCGTGCCCTGTAAACAACCTAATGTGACAGTAATTTAAGCCCAAGAAGAGCAGCAGGAGAGGAGCTCAGTGAGTGTCTCTCATCACTCCAGTCCAAAGGGCATGCAGGGAAACAGCACCCTCACATTTAAAGGGTGTTTTCGCTATAAATACATGCAAGGATCCATCCATCCATCCATTCATCCATCCATCCATCTTCTGCAGGTGATGATAATGGTGCAACTCGCTGGCCGTGTACTGGAGTGTAGAGTGGATTTGTGGTTATTCTTAGCCTGAAGTATTACAGACTTTCATTTCATCCTAATTTTGCAGATACAATATAATGAGTTGATGTAGCTTGATGTCTGTAATTGCACTGAAAATGCATTCTGTTATTACATGTACATTTTAATAATTGTCCATCCTATGGTTGGTCTCATTTTCCTTAAAGCAATTGGGTAGAACATGCATATTGAAAGTTATAAAACATGTTTTATTGTTTTAATATGTTAAGGACATTTCTATGAAACATACGGCAGGCTTGTCTTTTAGCCTCGGCTGCCGTGTTGAGAATTGTATTGACTAAAAATACAACATATATGTCAATCAGCTCGCACACAATAAAGTGCTATTTGGAAGTAGATTAAAATGAGTTTTTTTTTTTATTCATGCTAGGCAGTGAAACAGGAAGAATGACACCATTTGATTTAAATTTTTTTTTAATGAAGTCCCTCATGGTTATTGATAAAAGAAAAGTGCTTTTTTTCATTGCCTATTGTGCATTTATTTGATTACTTATCTGACTGAGTTCAAGCTCACTGCTGCTACTTCATGCATGTTTCCAGAAGTGCTTGACCCAGCAATCTGTGGAGTTAAATGGGAAAAAAATGAGTCTCCCCACATCCCTTTACAAAGGCCCTACTTCTGGGGGGGGGGGGGGGAGGGCTTCACTTAAAGCGTCACACCCACGAAATAGTCAAGTGCCATTGAAATGGTCTAGGGCTACTTCCAGAAGCCAAGTCCCCTCAATAGGGCACACCTCCACAGGACATTAACGTTTCTTTGACTGTGCAAACCGGGGTAGCCAGTGAGGATCTGATACTTCCCCCACCCAGCCAATCTGGGAGGGTTACTGTCCTGCTTAAGGACTCGTCAGCAGATGTCATTCGAAGATGCTTTCCTTCATCACTTGGTAAGAGTAGGGCACTTCAGCGTTGGCCTATTGATTCCTCAAGTCAAACATACACCAAGATCTTCGAGGGCCAAATCAAATCTTGTTTTGATTTTTCCTGATCTTTTAGGTACATCACTGTAAATACTGCATTTTTAAAATTTAAGGCAGACAAGATCAATGTCTGTGAGCACGTGGCCATGGTGGAGATACGAGAGGCTGTGATGTCATCCAATGAGAGTTTCGATGTGGTTTTCATCACAGACTGTGTAGTAATTTCTCCCTAATAGCACGTGTGTTATTTCTGTAAATAAGGACCAGGTGACAGAATTATACATAAGACCAGCCATCGGAATCAGTGGTGTATCTAATAATATTTGGGCAAATGTAACTTTTGGATCTGATGGGTGACTTTGGAAATACTTTGGCTAAACATTATGTAAATACCTAAATCCAGTATCGTAAGGAAGAGTACTAAGGGTGTCCAAATGTCTGCAATAATGACATGAATACAGACATAATAGAGCAGATTATGATTTTGTAGAAGTCAGTAGGGGTGTGGGGGGTTTGATCAGGCATCACTAAGGTGTTACGGAAATCACTGGACTAGCATTTGGCTGGGATGCTTGACGATTACTTTCAAACTCGCCCAACGACAGTGCAGTAAAGGATAACGGCAGTGCAATAAGGGACAAGTCAGTGCAAGAAAAAGTACAGTGCAAGATAACGAGTGAAACAATAACTATGGTGGTATAAATATGCAATAAATAGCTGGGCCAATGGGAAAGGATGAGCACAGAGGCACAGAGGTACTACAGTACCAATGACATGCAGAAAAAGTGGAATATTAACCATAGTAGGCAGTACAATGCAGTGACCTGACCTTTAGTGACCCGGCAGTTTAGGGAGAGAAGCTGTCACCATCCCGCCCTGACTCCAGGACCCCATCCCCCACATGGTCACTCCGTCATGTGCGAGAGCGCTCTGTCACACGGTGCCTTGTCGAGGAGGGTCTTACGGGGTATACAGGGAGTAAAGACCAGCCCTTATTTTGTACCTGAGCTCGCTTTCAATACCTGGAGTATATTTACTCCACAGCACATGAATTATTTTGCTGTATAATAAATCAATGTTTTGCAGAACCTACATCGGTGAGTGGACTCCTTACAATAATGTATTTTTATAAAGCATATATATTCATTTCTGAAAATTGTTAAATCCAGGCCAATGTTTTCCCCCAAGAGTGTCCGTGACTGCGCTGCACTGTGATGTGTTTATGGCGTTATCAGTGAAAGGTCTGTGTGTTCTTGTTGTGTACCCGCATCGCTCTCCGTGAATTTCACTTTCCCGAGGAACATTCAGGCCCTGCGTCTGAGTGGCAGCTTGTTAAAGTTGAGAGTAGAACAGACCGCAGTGCCATGGAAACCATTGCCACGGGAACAGCCTCCGCGGCCATATGCCATCATCTCCAAAGCGACCAACGAAGCAATGGGCACTGACAGGGCACTGACGGGGCACTGAAAGCGTCCATTCCGATGAAAAGGGCGACGCGTATATTCAGAAATTCTTTGTTGCACGTTTCACATTCCCTCAGGGTAATGTCAAATATTTTCTTTTTGTAATGACATTCTGTGACAGGGGAAATGCTTGCTCAGCCAAATCAGTAAAATGTTGCTTCAGCATTAGGTATTCATTACTAATTCTGCAATTTTTTATACAGTCAACCAGAAATACAGTAAAGTCCTCCTCCAGAAAGCCGCTTGCACGTGAGGAATTAAGCTCAGACGAGGGAAATTTCCGGTAACACGAGAGATAGCTTCATATAAACACTAGACAGTACTCCTGTGTTCCATACATCTTGGTACACAGCAGGAAACAGAAATAACAGCATTAATAAATGTCAGCTGAACAATACGGTGGACCATGCCCCCGCAAGACGTGTGAAATAATGGGCTTAACCTTCACGGTCCGGCCGTTGCGTGTTCAGGATCGGTACGAGGGGTTTATGGGATTTTTTAAAATGATAATCATCAAAACTACCACATGCCCCGCCCTCAAGGGCTGCACTGGGCAGCTGAGGGGCAGCGTTGGCGCGGTATCCCGAGGTGCAGAGATGTGTGCCACCTGCTGATACCACGGGGCATCTGCTCGTTTTCAGGAGGACAGAGTCTGCAGAGGATCGATGGAGGGCCGTGGAAAATGGAAAAACACAGAGGCAGCCTGGATTCACTCCGCACTCTGGTATTTACTCAAATTGACCTAATTAAGGCAAATATAAAAATAGCATTTAATTTGGAAATGTGTTGAAAGTTTGTTATTGTTAATTACCCCTGCGGCATTAATCTTAATGCTCTTATTTATGCTGCATATCCATCCATCCATCCTTCCCTTTTTCGTCCCCCTTATGCAGTGACACATGGCAGGGGATACACTGCTAAGGCCGGGATGGTTTGCAGTTTTTCCCTGTGCACCGTGATGTAAGTTTTGAAGAAATGTAGCTATTAAAAATGCACAAGATCTGTCCTGTATCTCACCTAAGACCTTTAGGGTGACAGACCTGGCTTCAGAACAGGAGGGACCAGCTCAATGGCAGCGATGTCCTTTGAGTTTTGGTGATGCCTTGGCAGTTGACTTACTTATTAATTATCACGTCTAAGCAGACCATCTCATCAACGGGCCATTAAGCACAAAGTGGGCAGCTTAAGTAACCAGCCTTGTGTGGGGATGCTGAGATTTGCCCCTCTTGCCCCACCATTGCATGGGTTGGGGGCCCGCTGGCAGGGGCTCTGGTCCGAGCAGGAAGTCGGCCACTGTCATGGCAACGGGCCGCAAATGACACAGGGCACAGACCCCATGTGCTTCTCTCAGATGTAGGAGCACGACTGCGGCGACTTGCTTTGAAGCTGGAATGATGCACCCTCATCTCAAGTCCTCACTGAAACTAAACTTCCCGAAACGCAGACCACATGAGAGAGCCGGAGCTCAATTAGGGAACTTTCTGGTTGAAAACACACCCTGGTCACCCAAAGGCTTTACCCTGATTGGCTGAATGTCCCAGAGACCAGATAAAATAAGTTATCAAAACCGCAAAATGTTATTCCTGGCCCACTCAGTTGGATAGTTTAGGGACCATATGCATTTTTTTTTTTTTTATCAATCCGAAAGTGACGCATAAAGCCACAAGACATGGGATCCTTATGCCAGGCACTGCAGCAGATGGATGTGTAGCAGTACACATGAGCCAGTGTGGTGCCAGTATCACCCATCTCAGTGGTGCCCAGGAAAGAACTATCAAGTCAGCAAAGAGCTTGACAGCCATTGGTCAGTCTTCGGAATTCTGTCAGAATACTGTTTGAAGCAAACGGGAATTGCAGACAGTGCGTAAGTGATGCTAAACTAAAGACAAGATTATATATATATATATATATATATAAAACCTCTCAAGCACTGCAAATTCAAGTGCCACTGAGGTGAACTGTTTTTAAAGTGTGTGGCAACGGTCTTTATTAACACAGATTAATGCATTAACCTTTTAAAATGCACTCAAGTTACCCACATGTTCATGTTCATTTCAGGTCCACTCTATTGTTTACCTCTTGTCTTCCACTGACTTAGTGTCACTGCATTGACATGTGAACTGAAAACTAAGTGGCAGAAATTCTTACAGAGACTGATTAAACTCCAGCTACCATGATTACTGTAATGGAAAGAAATGAAAGAGAAAATATGTTATTTTTTATTACAAGAAAAATTACATTAAAAAGCAGGTCATCTAAATTTAGAAAAAAAAAATGATCTGAACACAGCAGTGAAATAATTTTCATCGCAACCATCGCATATATCTCCTTTTGGTAATTTAACACATGAACCCAACTTCAGTTCCACATCTTAATGGCTAAAGCAACACTATACTGCGACAATCTGTCATGTTTTGGACTGGAAAATTAAAGTATTTTAAAAATATTTTTTAGTTTAGTCTGTATGAAGTTGCTCCAGTTAGATCTATCATACTATCTATCTATGGTAACACGTTCTATGAATACCATGTCTATAAGAATCTCTGAACACATTCATAGCACATTATAATGCATTCATAAAGCATTATAAACATGGCTATAAATATTTATAAAAAGACACAACACATTATAGCCATGTTCATTTTGCATTATGAATGTTTATGAAGCTCTTATCTATAATGCACTACAGATACCTGCATTATGAAGGTATCTATAGTGCATTATAGATAAGAGCTTCATAAATGTTCATAATGCAGTACGAAGCATCCTTAATGCATATACCAAACATTATAATGCATTATGAAGGCATCTATAGTGCATGATAGATCTTCATTGGAAGTATAATAATCAACACTATAATGCCTTATGACTGTCATAGAAGATGCTCAAGATTCAAGATTTTTTATTTGTCACATACTGTACAAGCACAACATGCAGGGAAATGTACCCTGATTCGGTCCTGAGACTGTGCAATAAGGTTAGCAAATTAAATTAAAGGTAAATATTAAAAGGTCAAGACTAAAGGTAATGAAAATATATAACAAAAAAAACACATCCCTGCAAGGCTTTATTAATTCTTACCCTGGATGTGATGTCAGTCCGTCACAGTGGACACAGTCGCACACAGTCATATGCTGTGTGATTATACTGGGAGCTCACATAACTGCTTGTCTCTGGATTGTGGCTGGAAACCTGGGTACCCAGCAGAAACCTGTGCAAACACAGAGGAAACGCCCACCCGCCCCTCATACACAACCATTCCAGTTCAGCAGTGATGCTGTGGAAATTTCAGGGGAAAAAAAATCTTTGGAAAGGAGTATGTGATTTATTTAATTGGGTATTTGACATTGACAGCTGATTTATGAAGCCCATAGAGCCTAATATTATATAAATTCAGGCAAATACATTCTGAAAAATCACAGTGGCTGTCAATATCCCTAACAAGCATCCCTGCTTCTGTGATTCATCAGGAAGAAGATAATCGGCGCCTTGTACCTACCTTCTTGGTCTTATCACACAAATAAAAACTATTTATTACTTAATTTTACAACCCCATATCCAATGAAGCTGGGGCAATTTGTAAAATGTAAATAAAAACAGAATGCAATGATTTGCAAATTATATTAATCCACATTTAACTAAAAATAGTACAAAGAACACAGTAGTTTTATTCTTATGATAAAATATCACAACAGCAAAGACGAAGAAGGTTGTTTGGAGAAGAGAATGACATGCTTACCGTAAGCCCTTAAAAAGTCTAACACAGGGACCACACAAGCACCCGAACCAACACAGCAGGGAAAGGCATGGAGGTATGACACTGGACTGCACGGTACATACGCGGTGGGTAATTTATACGGCTAATGACATGCAAGGATCGGACAGGGTTCACATGAGACACAGGCAAGCATACACACAACAATAGGGAATGCAACAAGTGTTAACAATAACATGAACAAGGGGCAATGTACAATTACCCAGCATGCTCCAGTGCTACAATATGCTCAATTTGAATTAGCTGTCAGCAACATGTTTCAAAAAAGCTGGGAGAGGGGCATGTTTATCACTGTGTTGCATCATCTCTTCGTTTAACAACACTCTGTAAACAGTCGGGAATTGAGGAGACGGGTTGCCGGAGTTTTGAAAGTGAAATGTTGCCCCATTCTTGCTTGATATAGGATTTCAACTGTTCAACAGTTCGGGGTCTCCTTTGTCGTATTTTTGTTTCATGATGCGCCAAATGTTTTCAACGGGTGACAGCTCTGGACTGTAGGCAGGCCAGTATAGCACCCAGCCTCTTCTAATATGGAGCCATGCTGCTGTAAAACAGGCAGAATGTGGTTTGGCATTGTCTTGCTGGAATATACAAGGCCTTCTCTGAAAAATACATTGTCTGGATGGCAGCATATGTTGCTCCACAACCAGTACATATCGTTCAGCACAAATGGTGCCCTCCCAGATTTGCAGGCTACCCAAGCCACGATCACCAATGCACGCCTATACCATCATGGATGCTGCCTTTTGAATCGTCTGCTGGTAACAATCTGGATGGTCCCTCCTTTTCAGCCTAGAGGATGTCCGTGATTTCCAAAAAGAATTTGAAATTTTGATTCGTCAGACCACTGGACAGCTTTCCATTTTTCCTAAGTCCATCTTAAATGAGCTCGGGTCCAGAGAAGTCAGCGGCGTTTCTAGATCATGCTTAAGTCTGGTTTCTTCTTCGAGTTCCATCCTGCATTTGTGGATGCAGTTACAAACTGTGTTCGCAGACAGTGGTTTTTGGAAATGTTCCTCAGCCCATGCAATGATTTCCACTATAGAATTATGTCTGTTTTTAATGCGGATGCACAAATTATTCTTAAATTCTTGCACTATTTGCCCATGAAATCTTTCACAGAGGTGAACATCTCCAAATCTTCACTGCACAGAGACTCTGCCTCTCTAGGAGGCTCTTCTTAAACCCAATCATCTTACTGAGCTGTTGCCAATTAACATAATTAAATGTGAGATATTCAACCAGGTGTTTTGTTTTAGCATTACTATTATAAGCAAATATTTAAGAATAAAATGTCTAATTATCAACATTTGATGTGTCTTTGTTCTCAATTTTTCAATAAAATATGGAGTTATATTATTTGCAAATAATTACATTCTGTTTTTATTTACATTCCACACAGTGCCCCAAGCGAGCTTTGTGTGTGCATACGTGTGCATGTTAATGTGTACATGCGTGTGCATGCACTTGAAGACTCCAGAGCCCCTCGGGGGAAGATCTCCTATGAGTGTTCAGATGTGACCCCCTCAACACACAATATGGATATTCCCAGTCTTTACGGCCTCAATCTGCCAGCTAAGCAGAAATCAGGCGGTGGAGCAGACGAAGGAGGGCCAGGGGGCCGGTGAATTCGGGGGTGGGGATACACAAATGCTGGCCTCCATTGCTGTGGTTCTTTAAATACAACAGTGCATATGGCTTCAGAATAGACCACCAAGATGGTTCCAGGGTATTTGTGGTTAGGCTCTGTGCGGGTTCTCTCCTGAATAGTTAAGCAGCAACACTATCCCCCCAAACAGAAAAGTACTATAGATACCTATCCCTCCAGAATAATGAACCACTGTGTTATACATCCCTCTCCCATGAACAGTAATTTGCTGTTGATATGAGTCCCTTCAGAACACTAAAGCACGTTAGATATAAGTCCCTTATGAACACTAAAGTACTTTAAATATAAATCCCGTCTGAACACTAAAGTACTGTACGCAGGAGTCCCTCGTTCCTGAACGGTAAAGTACTGACGAATGAATCCCCCATTCCTGAATACCAAAGTACTGCAGACATAAACACCAAAATGCATCAGATGCAAATCTCTTGGCATTTCTGTGTTTATAACTGATCTCACGTCTCCCCACAAATACGACTGGGAAAGCTCGGTCAATCACCCACCCGGCAAAACAAGCATTCCTGAAATAAACTATGGAGCATTTATAGGGCCTTGTCTGGTCCATGTGTGTCCGTGGCATGGTGAGGTGGGGGTCCGCTCTATGCCAGCAGGACGTGGGCCGGAATGGAGGCGGTGCTCTTTCCATCTGTCTGATGCTCACAGGATTGCTGATCTGTGCAAACAGCAGACCAGAGATAGCCGCCCGCCTTGCTCCAGCAAGCCCACCTCTCCCGCTTCTTACTTCCCGATATCCACCCACTCCCGACACAATCATTCTCCTTTAATATCATTTTTATGGAAAACTATGCCTAAACCAAGAAAACTTTCTCAACTTGCTACCTTTCTGAAAAGAGCGTCTCTCACGGCTCCTTTGGCACTGCGTGGTGGCACAGTGACTCAGTGGGTAGCCCTCATGCCTGTACGGTTGGGGGTTCGAATCCCGCCTCGGCTCTGAGTGGGTAGAGTTTGTGTGTTCTGGTGTTGTCCGACTCCACAGACTTGCAGGCTAAAGAGAATCTCTGAGTTCCTTATAGAGTAAGCTTGTGTGTGTTTGCACCATCTGATGGGCTGTCACCCAGTCCTGCATGTTTGGCCATCTTGTTCCCTGTGGCATAATGGATCAGCTCCAGGCCACCCCAGGATCCTGACCTGGATACGTGGATGGATGGATGAATGCAAAATGACAGAATGTGACGGAACTGCTAGTAATTTGAACTGTGCACTTTCCATTTAATCCAGGTGGCTATTTCTTCTATAAACTGAACTCCTCTTTTCCCAACGCAATTCTAGTGACAAAATACTCAATAAATAAAGGCAACGCTGTCTGTGGACGGCTGCTTTGATTGAAAGTCTGCATGCTAACCTGAAAATATGACACGGTCATGCAAAACTCGCACAACACTTGATTAACGTTGCAGTGCAACTGTGCAAGTAATACTAAACTGAAAAAAAAAAAAATCTGAAACAGCAAATGGATTTAAATCCGTGCGGTTCAAAGTTGTGGCAATCTGGAAGATGTATTAAGCTACATTAACCAGCCCACTGCTGATCCAAAATGAAACGGCAGAGTCGATTTAGGGCCAAGAGGAAATTCTGCCCGTCCTGTGCAGGAAGTAAGATGGGCGAATGGCAAGGAACATTTAACATGTGAAGGTAAACTAGTGCGTCTGCTGGGGGGCAGGCAATTCCTGCAGCCTCTGTGAGCCTCTGTGTACTGTCCTCTAAAGTTGAAGTTGTGCCATGTGTCACAAAGTACACCCAGACCTAAAATATGATCATCCCAATGCTTGCATTTGTTTGTATGACACGGTTAAATATATAGGTATATACACGCCTACTTAATCAGGGACTATTGTTGTAAAATATTTTAAGTTATGAAAAATGGAGGCTTGTGTGTTTTGGGTCCTTTTTATGATGCAGTTATGCTGTAAACCATATATCGTTTATATAATTCTTTAGTGCACTTTGCTTTTTGAACAATTCTGCAGTCCTTTTACAAAAATATTTATAATGACATAATCAATAACACTTTATGTCGATGGTTAAAATGTCAGAAGCATCTAAATGTGTTTAAGGCTATTATATGGATTAAGCATTTTAAAGAAAATGCCATGTGTTCACTGCAGCTATATGTGAACTTTGGGGATATAAATTCTCTGTTTGGACTGTGGGAGGCTCCAGGCTCCCTGAACCCAGAGCTTCTTGATGGGTTGGAAGATGGATGGATGGAGGGATGAATGGAGGGATGGATAGGTGGTGTATATCAAGGGTGTTGATGAGCAATATAATCCATTGGTCTTATGGGATAGACGTGCACTGATGTTCCGCTGCATTCTCTTTTTAAACCATGACTTTGCTGGAAATATCAAACCTCATTTTGATAATTCGAATTCTCTCCTTCACTTTGCGTCTTTTTTCCACAGTAATGGTCGTCACTTTTGAGGAAGAAATAGCACCAGTAGGGCTCTTTGTTGAGTCATTTAGTGACCCTTACAGCAAACTAGTGCGACAGGGTATCCATCTCCAGCTAATTGCTCCAGAACTTTGAAGAATTAATTCATTTAAATTTTGTTTCCTCAGGTTTCAGTTCAATCATGAAGGCAGTAACATTTGTGTGATTCTTATTCATGAATGCTGGGTGAAAGGGGAGCCAATTTTCTGGTTTATTAGGAAATTCATGTGCAATATTACGAGAACAAGAATACGACACGATTTTAAAATGCGATCTCTTTTGACAGAAGTTTCACTTACTTTTCTGTCAAACAAATCCCTTTGGTTGGGATTTAATTAAGTCAGAATTACAAAGGCAGAGACAACGTATTAGAAAGGGCTTGGTCAGCTAATGAGGCTAAATGAATTGCTTCAGAGCAGAAAGTGTTTTTATTTCACAGTGCTGTACTTGGAATATTCTAAAATAAAATAATAATATAATCTTGTTCAAGTTAAGTTCTTCTGTCTTAATTCTGCAACACTAATAAGACCAGTATGAAACAAAAGAAACACTTCGTTGAAACACATTAACCTTTCCTACACCACTGGTTCTATACTACAGTAGGTGAGTCCCAGTGATTCAGAAAGTGGACATGATCACATTAATTAAAAACTGGGGAACTGGTTTGTTTTAAAGATTTAATAAAGAGTACTGGGCAGGGATAGAGCCAACACAATAGAAACATAACCCGGAGGTGGATAGTTCAGGTCTAGAAAGCAATTGTCCAAAGCAAGACTTTGTTTCAATAAACCAATTGAGTCACAGTCACAGAGTACTTTCTGGTTGGTTGAAACAAAATCCTGGTCTGGATTTTTACATTCTGGACCTAAATTATCTGTCTCTAGTGTAACCTATAGTCCTGGGTGGTACTCCACAAAGCAGGATTTCTTCATTAGCCAGATTACATAAACCAAATGCAAGGATTGTCCAATAGGAATGTCACTTACCTCTATTCCTATTGGACAGTTTTCCTTTTTGGCTTTAAGTTATCCAGATAACTTGGACGTCCTACTTTGTGGAATTCCCATGGACCTGATCATCCAAAAAATAATAAGAAAACATAGGAAAACAGATCAAGAGAATCCATCCATCCACTTATCCTGGCTGGTGTCATGGACGGTCCTAGGGTCTGGATAGGAATCCAAGCCAGTGCAGGGCACATGACTAATTAGCCTAACTGCTTGCCTTTGGATTTTGGAGGAGACCAAAGTCACCAAAAGGAATCATGAAGAACACAGAACAAGCATGGAACTTACAGAGAGACACAGCAGAGGTGGGATCCAAACCAGCAAATGCTGCAGGTTTGAGGCCACTGTGCCACCCCACCAATCAGAAGCACATGGAAATTCTGGGTGTTGCAATGGTATTAGGAACTGAGGGGAGATAAATAACATAGAATACACCTTTCTGTGATGTGTAGAGAAGGCGTACTGAACTAAAGAGTTCACCTGGTCAGCTAAGTCCTCCTCACCTAATAGCCAGAAGTCACACACCCATCCCCCACACTACATCTGACATATTCACACAGCCTCAGAGACTCCCAAACACGCACACGCAGCCACAGAGACTCCCAAACACGCACACGCAGCCACAGAGACTCCCAAACACGCACACACACAGCCACAGAGACTCCCAAACAAACACACACAGCCTCAGAGACTCCCAAACACGCACACACAGCCACAGAGACTCCCAAACACGCACACACAGTCACAGAGACTCCCAAACACGCACGCACAGCCTCAGAGACTCCCAAACACGCACACACAGCCTCAGAGACTGCCAAACATGCACACACAGCCTCAGAGACTGCCAAACACGCACACACAGCCTCAGAGACTCCCAAACACGCACACACAGCCTCAGAGACTCCCAAACACGCACACACAGCCACAGAGACTCCCAAACACACAGCCTCACAGACTCCCAAACACGCACACACACACACAGATGCATGCAGACACTTTGGTTCTCCAAAGGGTAGTGATCAGGCTTCCAGCTCCTCCAGGCCATAAACCACCTGTGCGCTTTTAATTCTCGCCTCCCCAGAGGCGGGGCCTAAGTCCCCGTCCAAAGCGATAAGCCGCACGGGTGTGATGGCCCGACTTGTCTTGAAGGTGCCACATCTGTTGTCCTACATTGTGTGGATTATCATTATTTTTTTAATCCCTCAGATACCAAACTAAACTCCACCACCCCCCAACCACCATCACACATCGCACAAAAAAAAAACACAGAGCAAAAACACACGGAATAACGTTGCTATTTTATTTTCATTCTTGACTTCTATAGAATACTTCCATGTAAATGAAATAACGTATGTTAATGAATCCGAATGAATGCTACCCCATTTTCTATACAGAATTTCAATGCCATTGATATATAATAATGCTAAAGATAGATAATTACAGAAAATGGTTTTCCTTAAAGGATAACAACAAACAATTGTTCACATTTGTTATTGGTACTTCTTAGCTATTCCGGTAATTTTGTTTTGTTTGGTCATGTTTTATCTATTTTTCTCTAGTTATTTTGTTAGGAAAAGAAAAACATCTTTTCTTTTATCGTAGCTAATGCATGTAAATGGACTCAGTTCCGGAAATAAGTATGTTGATTACATGTTATTATTTAACTAAAGGTTATGTACCTCCATTGATTTATCCCTCTTTCATAAGCATTTACACAATACATTGTCACACAAGTTGTTCACTGGGCACCTATCAGAGGGCAGGATGGGTCTCATATCCAATGCAGGGTACACACACTCAGGCAGACACAATAAGGGCTAATCCGATATAGCAATCCTCATTTCTTTGTAACATTCAAGAACTTTCAAGCAAGCCACGAACATACTGGGAGAATGTTTGAACTCTCCCGTCTTGATGGATTTGCAGGAGAAACACATAGATGCACATTTCTTTTTGTTGTCTTTCATTAAAATAATTGCTTGGGGTCTGAAGAAACTGTCACACGTGTATTTTAGGGGAGGGAAAATATAAATGAAGTTTGCTTGGCCAACAGGTACATCACCCACGCGGTCTGGCAGAGACGCGTAACAGGAATTGACGTCATTTCCCCGGTGATCAAGGAACCAACAGGCACGTCCCCTTGTCATCCATTTCCATTTATTTTCTTCCAGTGTTTGTTTTGTCGCACCCTATTTGGTGACAGGACTGCAAGGTAATTAATAACCCAGCCTGCCTCCACACGACAAGGGCTAGAGAAATGAATAAAGGTGAAAAATTGGGTCCAGGATATTGAGAGATTGGAAAGGCTTACGCAACTGTCAACCCGGAGATATTGATATATTTCACTTAGGCTTGCGAGACGTGACCAGCGTTATTAGCAGGAGGGGAAGCACAAGGGGGCCATTGGCAAAGGGCGGCGGCTTGAAAGGGGGCAGCCATCTTGGCGCTAAGGCTTCTCTGTGTCAAGTCTGTTTCTGAAGGTGCGAAGAACAGACACTGTGCATATTCACCTCGCCCGATCCGATGATATAATAGGTTACTGAATTCCTTTGAAAAGTATCCTGAAAATACACTGACAGGTAGTCATTTGTATAAAAAGCATGTGCTTGCGTGTGGCTAAAGAAAAGCTAGTCCGACACCGTTTGACAGACTTTGACATTGCAGCTTGTGTGAAATAAAGGCCCAGTGGTATCCTGTAGAGGGATGCTAGAAAAGAAAAAAAGGCAAATGTGCTTCCATTCCTGACCATTCTGAAGGCCTTAGCTATAATCATAATGTGTGCCAATTACCTCTCTTGAAAGACTTATTGCAGGACTTGCTCTGAGCTGGAGCCATGAGACTAGGGGGACGGGAGGAAGGAACAGGCCGTTTCTCTCGATACAATAGCAGCGATGAGGCGGCGGTTCAAAATCAAAAGGCTAGAGTTTCGGCACTGAGGAGAGGTAAATGCGCAGGAGAAAGAGAGGCATTGGGTCACAGAAAGGGCTCCAGCAGGGTGTTGGCTCGACCACGGGCTCTGGGTGTAGGTTCTGGGGCTAAGAGAAAAGAGACAGATCGCAGCGTAAGATGAAAGGTTATAAAGCACAGGCATCTTTTCCACCTGGGCTAACAGCATTGCATGTGTCTTTCAGGTTTACTTACTGAAATATCCAGATTCAAAGTTATGGAAGCAATTTATCATCAAAACTAGTACTTTTCACCCATAGTAGACTACAAAGCCATAGTAGACTACAAAGCCAGGCTTCGGTCAAATACACATTCTTCAAAGCTCAACTTTTGCCCCCTATATTCACCCACCTACAGGAATATATCGCTAAGAAGACTATATTTTGCAGAACAGTACAATCAAACCGAAAGCACAATCAGGTCTTGGCTAAATTCCAGGCACACTCCAATCTCCCGCAGGGGGGGGTTATCGTAGCATAAATAAATCAACATGAATAAATAATTCAAATCCATGTATAGATTTATCAAGTGGATAGAATTTACAAGCACACCAAAAGCACCTTAATCAGGAAAACCCAGAGCCTCCACCAGCAAAGCAAATGCTGTAATTCTACCCAGTAAATTTCCTGTCCATTGTACCTTCTGGAACATTTTTTGCATCTGAATGATGTGGTGTGTTTATTTTAATAAAATCAGTGTTAAGGACCTTTCTAAAGGATGGTGTGACAACTTTTGCGAAGCTTCTTTCTGAACTGATTGGTGGGCAATTATGGACAAAACCTGGGGTGCCTCTGTGATGGTGGGTTCTGATCCCAGAACTGGACCTTTGTGCACATGCTTGTGATTCATCTGCCCCGGTGGTTGCCATTTTACAGCCTTATCATCAATTTCATTACCACGTCAACAATTGAAAAAGAAGTGAAATCTTAATCACCGACTCTGCCAAAGCAATTGACTCCTGCTGTTCATTTACCCGGTGTTACATATAGCCATTTAATTCCAGGAAAAGAAAGGTCACCTTATCAGAAGGAGAATTTATGCGTTATCTGGCTCGTACAAATGGGAGGAAGAACGAGTTCATCTAACTGCAGATTTTCCCCGTCAAAATAAACTCCCGCTTCAGTCCTGCGTGCGTCGGGAATCATTAATCAAGGAAAGCCTGCAATTACTTATCAGACGGCACACTTATTCATAGCTGGTATCGGTTCTGGGTCTTCGGTGATCTTCTGTTAATAAAAAGAAACAATGGCTGTCTGGGTGATGCCGTGATTTGTCGATATGGATATCCGTAATGACAGTCACACGGCTAATGCTAAATGAAAACGCAGCAGTTTTCCCTGAATGCAATGTAAGGTTAAATTTGTGCCTTGGAAAAATGGAAGTTGTCTTGTTCTTCAGAACATAGTCTGTACCGAAAGGGGGGTGTGGGATGTGAGGCCACCTGCTGCTGGTGAACTGCAGCTTAACCTCATATGTAAAGTTGCAATTGTTTCCGA
>JAODJU010000040.1:9465919-9484377 GCA_026776725.1 Gnathonemus echidnorhynchus | reverse complement strand
CCCCCCCCCCCCCCCCCCTTGCCCTCAGCCCTGCCTGTGCTGCTCCCCAGCCAAGCACTTCAGTCATACAGAGAAATTCGTTAGCAGGCTGTAGCAAAGGCCACTTGCTTCTCAAAAGTAATACAAAATAAATAATTTTTCTCAGTATTTAACACAACATATGCCATGTGTATTCCATGCAATTTTCTGTCAATGTCTCGTAATAAGAGCATTTCTATAATGCGATGTTTACATTCAAAGAGAAGACTTCATTCATCTTTCTTCTAGCCTCTTATCCTGGTCAGGCTCGCCAGGAACCTATCCCAGTGTGCGTCCGGTGATGGACTGGGCACACACACACACAGTCTATGGAAAATTTATAGACTCCATTTAGTGTAACTGCATATGTTTGGATGGCATGAGGAAACCACATGACACAGCTGGAACCCGCACACGCCGCTGAGCCCAGGGCTACCCAGATGATACTCTTCTTTCCATTTTAATTTCCAAAGAGTTCTTGGCGCCTGGGAAAGGTGCAACGTGGTCTAGATGAATAGCACACATCTCACTGGGCACTAGATGAGACTGCCGACTGCCAGCTTTCAACCATGTGGCAATGATAATTACAGTAACTTACAGAAATAAGACAGGAACGAAAGTGGGTCCTGACATGGTTTATGTCACTGTTCTCACATCTTATTGGTGGACTACGTCCCGTACCAATTACCTCACTCTGTTTTTATGCAATCACCTGTGAAAGCCTGGGACAGTTGTCCAATGATTCATGGAGATCTTTGGCTAATCCCAATGAATGGGTCGGCTCCGGCTCCATATCTCTAGCGTCGCGGCATGAACCAACATGGCCGCCTGCTTTTAAATCGTGGACAAAAAAGACAAGGCGGTAGATTCCCAGTGCCTTTCAGTGGCGTTTCAGACCAAAAACTGTATGGGCACTGTCATGCGAGGCACTGACCTTTGCAGGAATTTGCTCACTGGCGGATACGTGCTGTTACCGGGGTGTGTGTGAGCGTCAGCTTGTGCGTGCTGCGCGGGACCCATTTTGCAAAGAGATGCCAAAAAGGTCACAGAATTTGGAGATAGCCTTTTCTGTAAACAAAAAAAAAAAAGCACCTGAACTTGCAGCAATTTCTTTCCCCTCAATTAACAACACAAGATATTTGAGTCAGATTTATAATCCCCACCTTTTGCAAATCCTCCACATAAATTTCTAAGATAAAGTTTATGGTGATTATGACATTTATCGGACTAATTTAAAAATTAAATTGATCTAATAGAGTATTCTGTTTCACAGCACACAGTCATTGGCATTTCCTTAGCATGTTTCAGGAGCGACATGTTAATGAAATAAATTTAAATGATCAAATTAACCATGAAACTCGATGATTGCCTCTGACACCGATGTGGAGGAACCTCAGTCACTCCTGCCTGGTCTCTGGAGAGAATTGCTGGGTCACTTAAATCCAGCATTGAAGATTAACCCTTTAGCACTCGTTAGCCTCATTAGATTACATTCTCTCATTTGACAGTAATTTAAATGCCTTACCTTTGGATAGTTTATACAGCTGAATTGTTTTCTATTGCAGCCATATAGTCATGTAACAAATGTGAATCTGCAACCAGAAACAAACTCGGGGCAACGGTAGCAGGAATACCGTCATACACTCTTTCATTTTGAAACCTTTTCATGCCAAATTTGCAGTGATCTCTTGGATATCATTTTCCATATATCTTTGTAGATGCCCTGGAAGATGAAAAGATTGCAAGGATGCACCTCCCTGGGAGAGGTAGGGGAAGGTTGAGGATTACTTAGCTGAGCACCCAATCACCAGCAAGTCCCTGAGATCCTGCAGAGAACAACAGAGTTGTTCAAAGGAGATCTAGGATCTATCCATCATTCCTACCTCCTTTGCACCAAGAAATATCTTCACATATGTGTACCATCGTAACAAGCATAACCATAAACAGCCAGACAGAATAATCACAAACAGGAAGGCAGGTACAAGCTTAAATGGCTACAGAACAGAACTGTATATCTAGTGAGGTTTAGGAAAGGGCAGAACTGCAAATGATAAACAGCTGTGATACATCCATTCTTACCACAATGCTGTCTCTTTTATTGCAACAGCTTACCTTAATATTCCTTAGTCCTGTTATATAGGGAGCGAATCCAGGCGTGACCAGCTGGTGGCAGGAAACGTGATTTACTGAGTTTGCAATATGCTATAAAGCGGAGGCACAGACTATGCCAAGCGACATTGGCAATCATCATTATATATAATAGTTTTAGAAATGTACAGTATTTTTATTTTTTTAAGGTAAAAAGAATGAGGCAAATGGGAGAAAAGTAATCTTATGATTTAAATTGCTTTAATTGAGCAATTAAGTTCAGTGCTAACTGGTTTAGTTTACATTTGGTTCATGGAGTAAAGAAAATAGTATTTTCTCATGTATTCTGCATTTCTGTCTTGTATTTCACCCGCCTGACATCACATTGTGTTTGCAAAGCACTGGCTTCCAGTTCATTCATATTTAATTGTTATTGATTTCATTATGCTTATACAAGGTAAATGTACAGTATTATCCTCATTTAAAACAAAACAAAAAAAAAGAAAACAGTCAGGAATGCTGCTGCAGTACATGTGTGGAAAGAACTTTTATGATTTAAAGTGTTTCAATTAAGTAATGAAATCTCTGGCTTAGTTCCTCAACGTCTATGTTGCTTGAGTTAGTCATGGAGCGTTTTCAGCAAGACAGCGACAAGACCGCTGCTTCTGAGTCGATAACCGGTGAATACAGGTAAACTGACCGTGTAATCGGAATGTTGTGATTCAGTCTGAAGAAAAAAATATATTCTGGACTAGTCAGTGAGAGGCCTCACCCCATTCTGTTAGTGAGTATAGAATCCAGCTCGATATAAAGCACTGTGCACCACATTAAAATGGCTTTGATGGCCTGAGTCAGTCTTATTTTCTCTTGGCTTTTGATTAAGTATTGAGAGGTGGTGTGCTGCATAAAAATATGTATTCCTTCAGGGGAATTTTCCACTAGCTCTTTGCATTATGCTTTGAAATAGTACTTGACATTTTACATACACATGATATATTGTTCTAAACTCTTTTGCCTTAGATTCCCCGATTGAAGAGAATCTGAGACGCTGTTGCTTGACTCCCACCCTAAATAGCATCAAGCCCCATTCAAAGACCCATAAAACAGTTAATACATATTATACAGTACATGAACCAATTATCATCTCAGATTCATTATACCGAAAATGACATGCACAGTGTTCCACGGAGAGCTTTTTAGTATGCTTCATGAGGAGGTAATGCTCGTTTAAGGAGACCCAAAAGAAATGCTTTGTCCTCTGAGAAAAGAAGATGGCTCTTCTGTTTCAGAAGAAAATTAAAGTTGACTCATCCTTCTTTTTTATGTGGTATGGAATTCTTCGACGGGAAGACCTAACCCTCTTTAAACCTGGGTAAAAGGCCCTTACCTCCCCTGCATTTCTTTAGCATTCTCCATAAATGGACCTATGAGGTATTTTCACAGTTCACAAACAGCACCATCTCTTGCTGCTTCTTCTCCATACCATCTCAGCCATCTGTCATGGCGGGGGGGGGGACACGTGACATAGTTCTTCTGTGACCTCTGCCTTATAGCAGCATAAATGTCACAGGAACAAATATTGCCATTCAAGTACCACAGCATGAAGTGGAAATGGTTGGGGGGAGGGGGTGGGGTTCAGTCTGAATGAGCGTTTTGCATTCTGGATGAAATCTGATGGATTCCATCAAGACGGAGATGAGACCGAAACAGCTGCTCCAGGGAAGCATCTCCAAACCTTCCCAGAATACAAAATTGGGCTAATTTCACTGGCAATAAGCAGACAGCGTTTCAGGTTGCTGTCTTTGCAGATTCCGGACAAATTTCCCAAGAATGTGTCAGCTGATGCGACACATCCTGATGCGATGAGCAGAGGGCGGTTTGGGGAAAGGATGGCGATTGATTAAAAAATAAAACTGAAATGGTTTTATGGATGAGCCCAGCGGTTACATTTAGTAATGGGTGGGGTTATAGTACACTGTCAATCAAATGCTGATTTAACCCCCCTACGACTGACATGCATGGTAATTATACGCACTCTGAGTTCTGAAATTTCAGTTCTGCACTCACTGCCCATTCTGTTATGATACTATATCCATGAGATACTTAGCGGCAGAACAGTTAATTAGAACTAAATGATATTTTTGCATTTTCTTTTTGATTTTGTAAGTGGATTTGTGTTTACTGAGCTATAAATATTAACTTAGAACATATATTAAATTTCTGTTGCCTCGGGCTCTCACTGAAATCAGATAGGCCCTCATATTGACATTAATTCGGCTTTCTTTATTAAAGCATGTCTGTATTAATATTTATGGATGGGTTCGTTATATTGTACCCACAACACGCAATCGTTTTTGAATATTAAAAAAAGATGCATACCACATATTTAAAAACTGTGTGTGCCGATGTTCTTATAAACAGTAAAAAAGACACGTCTAGCCTGCTATGAAACTATAAGCATCAGCCGAAGAACAAATATTATTATTGTATTATTATACATATTTAATATGTCAAGACAATTAGCATATCCTGGGGCATTTCCCATGAATCCCTGAAATAATGGAAATAATCAGACCCAATCACTTTGGTTCTGGCCAATCTGAAATTATGTTTGGACACTGAAATATGTTATCATTTTAAGATAAGAATTTAAGATTAAGAATTATTAATTACTATATATTAGTTATCTAACATGAACAGTGACAAAAAAGAAATCTAGAAAATGTAAAAAAGAAAAGTGGTAAAACTTTCTATGAATGCCACGTCTATAAGAGTCTACGTACACATTCATAACACATTGTAATGCAGTCATAGAGCATTATAAACATGGCTGTAAATATTTATAAAAAGGCATAACACATTATAGCCATATTTATTATGCATTATGAATGCTTTATGAAGCTCTCATCTGTAATATACTATAGATACCTTCATAATGCAGTACATAGCATCTTTAGTGGTTATAACGACCATTATCATGAATTATGAAGGTATCTATAGTGCATTATAGATGAGAGCTTCAATGGAGCTTATAAAGTATTATAATTAGCACTATAATGTCTTATGCCTGTCAATAGAAGACGCTATAAGGCTTTATTAATTCTTATACTGACCTTTATAATGCATTATGAAGGTATCTATAATGCATTATAGATGGCAGCTTCAAGTAAAGTGTTACCAAAACATTACTTGGTCTCTTCTTTCTCTTTAGAAGCTGCACGGAAATACTATGGTACAGCTTATGAAGGGCACAGGAAACCATACTCATATGCTTGCAAAGTGGTGGTTTCCAATTCAGGTATATTTAATTGTTTTTGATTTTATTATGTTTATACAAGGCCTATGATTTATATTTCATGTGGAATTTTAAAAACTCTTTTTTGGAGGGCAACCAATGTAAATATAGAATGAGAATATGGTAGTATTGCTTTTTTTAAAAAAACAAAAAAAGGAGTACTTTATATTTTTACGAATATATAGATTTCTATTTCTAGTTTATAGTGGCATTGAAAATCCACTGCACTTTCACTCTGTTGGTTAGTTGACTTGTTTAACGTATCATTCCGCAGATTGCGTCAGCTTGGTGTAGCTGGGACCCTGGCCTTGGTTGGGGGGCCGCCTGTTGTGTTGCCAAGCTGCGGAATGGACTCTCGAACATCTTGCCAGACACACTCGCGGAGGGAACACGGCGGGGCAACTTGTGGGGGACGGTGAGTATAAAGACGGCCGCTCATTGCACCGGCGACCCCCCGCCAGCCCCCCCCTGCTGCTTCCCTGATCTCCAGTTACTAAGAAAGTGCCGTGAACAATCTGATGGACGACTTGTCGCACTGAAGTCGGACCCATGTGCCGGACTTCGGTATGAGAACAGAGGGAGAGAGGCGGAGTCATGGTCTTTGATGATGCAAGAAGAAGATGCATACCTACGACTGGCTCGCTTGTTTCGCAACATGATGTGCACAAGCTTGCTCACAGTTTCATCATAAAGACACCTGATTTCACCTTTTAGGTCATTCCCATAATACAGAATTAATAACAAAATAAAATAAATAAAAAACATAAATCTATATGTTTAATGGGTGGTAACCGGAGAATCGGAGCATTACTGTAAACCACAGGCGATTATACATCATATTTTTTGTTTCGGTTTCCCTGAATAATTATTTTTCTTAATCCATTTAGCGAATTCGCTCCCTACTTCTTGGAAGCTGAGCCCCCCTAAGGGTCAAAGTCTAGAATTGTCCCTTCAAAATATTCCCATAATGTGGTCATATATATGCACACACTGACACAGACACACACACACACGTATATGCATGCATACGGGTGTTTGGGTATTCGTTCAGTTTCTAAGGGGACCTTTTTTTGGCGTTGCTGTTCTTTCCATCATCATTTGCCCTTTTTAGAATTGCACCTGAGGTTCCTACAGCCCTATATAATACCAGGGGTACAAAACATTTGTCCTGGTAATGACAGCTTAGGCAGCAGAACCAGCATCCAGGGAGCATGTGAGCCAGATGAATGCTCCATTTAAGAGTAAATAGTGTCCTACACCGGGAACGAGACATTCTTCCTTTGGCAACTGGGGCTTCTGCAGTCTGACACGTGACACTATCCGCTCTGTCTTGTGTCTCTGCCAAACATTTTAAAGTCTCGTGCGGCTCGAATCCCCACCAGAAATGCGGCCTTGTAGTCTTGAGGTCAGCGTTTTGTACTGGGATATAAAAAGGCCTCTCGATGTAAATGCACATCATGGTGTGTCCTGCGATGAGCTCGCCTATCTTATTTCAACTCCTTCAGTTTTCAGTGCTTTTCTCAATCCAACGCAGATCAACTGAGCAGACATAACGTGCACCGGACCTTTTCTGGAACCATCCTCATAATATCCTTTCCCTTTAATCGCTTCTATTCATTTCTGGCCTGAGTTTGTTGTCTATGCAAAATACTGTGAACTCCTCATTCTCTCACTATTTTTTTTCATGAATGCACCAGTGGCCAAATCAGCCATTTACTTTATATATGCAGGATGCAACCTGATTTGCGCTTTTAAGTGGACAAGAGTCTTCCTTCCACTAGGCGTAATCCGATTAGAGAAACCAATTTCAAAGGGCGCTCAACCGCCCTCAAAGAACCACGCCGCATCTTTGTGACATACCGGAATATTTTTTTTTCTAAACAATTGCGCTCTGTTTGTTGATGAGGTGAATAATTTCAATAGAACATGGAACAATCAGCCTATGATTAGATTAGTATAATTTAATAAAAAATAATTTACACCATAATTCAAACTGTAAAATGAAGAGTATAATAGAAATCATAGCAGTGGAATAAATGATTTCATAACACGACCGAGTGGTCAATGTTCGGAGTACGATGGTCCACTGCGCATTTTTATTCGGTTGCTTTCATCAGTGTTACTTTACCATATTCAATATTACAATATTTGATTAAAATGTATTTAAAATGATGGTATATTATGGTATTGAAGAGCTGCCTCGGCGCACACCGCAGTAAAGCCCCGCAATCTTGCATATAGTGTAGAACTGGCTGCTTCGTAGGTTTTGCTGTCACAGAGACGCTTTTGAAATTCCATCACATGCACAAAATGCAATAACATGCATTACAAGCTGAAACAGTCAGAAACCGCAGCTCAAGCTGACTCTCGGGTGAGGCCAGAGTATCTGTGCTGCTTAAAAATCCAGCCGCCTAATAAACAATATACTATGATATATGATGGGCGAGGTCTAAGGTTTTCCTCCAAGATTTTTACGTATCTGGGTGACATGGACGGCAGATCGTGTGCCTGGCCGGTCTGTCACTTCACCACCACCCACACACTAAACAATCCAACGGTAGCATCAAAAACTGTCGAAAACCTCCTCGCTGTGCTTGTCGAGAGCACTGCCTTCGGTCATCACGCAGCGGGGCAAACGCGTGTCCTGCAGATTCACACCACACCGTATCCTGTGTCTCACTGCGCTGTCAATCCAAGTTTATCTCTTAGATTGGGTCTACTTGCACCTAACTGGGCTTCCGGCTAGCCAGACCTCCCCAGCTAACCCAAAACACCATACCTGGTCTCCCCCCCCCACCCCACGCTGTCGTTTGTAGTTCGTGTCAGGTTCAAGAGCTCGCCACGGGTACGGACAAGCCAGACAGGGGAAGAGAAGCATGGTATCGACAAGATCTCATTAAACTCCAGCCCCTTTCAGGCTTACTGCCTGCCTCTGTATCAGGTCATCTGGCAGTGCCAGGGCTGAAAGGTTGAAAATCAAAAAGCTCTCTCTTTTTTGACCTTGGCCCTTCTGTGATGGAGCGAGTCTCCCCTGAGCACCAGGACTGAAGCCTTGCTCCTGTTTATAATGAATGGACTGAAAACTGTACACTGTAGCTCTGCCCTGACCTCCTCACTGCACCCTGATTGGCTGATTTCCTCTCACTTTTTCCCAGTCTATTTGTGCGTCTTTAGGAATTCAGTCGTAATGATGTTGCATTTGCTTCACACCAATTACCTTAAACCGCATAGTTCTGGATGAGAAGCAGAAGCTGGAGTCCTGGAAGATTGGTGAACACGCAGACTCTGCACACCTGGAATGGTACAGAAAGCAAACGCATGACCATCTAGGCCTGAGCCCACAGCCCTGCCCGCTGAGCCATCAGGTAAATAAATGTAAATGTAAGTCAGGGTACACCTTGGATAAGAAAGGAAGTCCTTTGCACACACACACAAACAGGCAAGCACACTCACACACTACATATTAGTCAGCAATTTGGTGGAACACAGTGTCTTTGAAAGGTGAGACAAAACCCACAAGGACAGAGTAGGGGGTTCGATCAAAATCCTCATCTCAGTGGGGAAGTAATGCCCACCTACCTGTTATCTGCATGGCCACTTCATCATAACAGGGTGACTTTGGCTATTCCCCTGGATGAGGGCAATTTCTATGAATGTTAATTATGTTAAACTTTGGTCAACATTTTGCAAAAAGAAATGGAAATTAGATTACAGGGAGTTGGCACGGCAGCTCAGTGATTAGTAGCCATGGACAGGGGCACAAACCTCATGGATGCTCTGTGTAGGTCGAGTTGGCGGGTTCTCCCAGTGCTGTGTGGGAGTCTCTGGTACAATCCCAGGACATGCAGTTAAGCCATTAGATCCTTTATATATGAGTGTACATGGGAAGTGTGATGGACAGGTGTGCCATCCAGAGCCCTGTGCCAAAGCCCCGGCCCTGTGTGCTTAACAGGCCTCTGGCAGAACCTTCGGAATATGAAAGAATTGGACTCGGCATGACAGATGCACAGAACCCTCAATCTTTCAACGGCTCTTGAAGGGCCGCAGTCTTCTAAATGAGCAAACATCGACTCACGTTGCCGTTCCCGTAGCAAGCTGCAGGGCTTGATTTCAGAATGCACCTTTTCCAATTTTTTAAGTAATTAAAGAGAGGAAAAATGATCTGTATTAGGAATTTAAGGGCTGATTCATCAATGCAGAAGCTCCCTGGAGGGATGAACCTAAAATATCAAGTTATGCTGGAAATAGGCAGCTTGATTGGAACTAGGCAGCATCTTGTCTTTGTGAAGCAAAACACCTTTATGGTGGCAGGACGCTACTGCAGCCACTACAGGTGGTGCCTCTGACTTGGGGACACCTATTAATGTAATGATTAAGTGCTTAAGTGGAGCTGAAGCAAAAAAAGACGGTAATAGCAGCCCGTGTCTATAATATTGACCAAGGGTGACATCTAAAATTTTAGTAAATTGCAGCACGAGCGAATGGATAAATTCTAACTAATCAACAGATGATTAAAGATGATCAAAGGAATGGGATCTGCAATTTGTACCAATGGGATTATATTGCCCTTCACTGTCTTCTCCACAATGACGTGCATGCCATCCATCTATTGGCCATTATCCTTTGTCATTATCCTTTGTAGTGAAATAAAATAAATGCGTTTACAGATGCAGAGAATATGTTGCAATTCACTCGTTCTCCATAACCGCTTTTCGGGTGTGGAGTCACGATGAGGCTGGAGTGTGACTCAGGAAGCACGGGTTGAAAATTTGGGGCAACTCTGGGCAGGATTACAGTCCATTGCAGGATACATCCTCCACAAGAAGCTCTCCGGCTAAGACGAGGTCTTTTAAATGGACTCATAACTCAGGACTCATAAGTCTAAATCTAAATCTCTTTTTTAATTTGACAGCCTGCTTCCATGCCAAACCTCTGCACCAACTTTACACAATCTTTGTCTCTCTTGTCATAATGTCCATGTCTTAAAATATCACATCTGTATAATGCTTGTATGTCAGAGTATTTATATTCTGTTTATTACTTCTCATTTGCGCTATGACACAACGAGAACAGCATTTCAGCGCAGCGTATAAGTCCACACATAATATATCTGAAGCTGTTAATAAAAGATACTTTCACTTTCGTTTTGGCGACAGGCGGTGGGAGGAGAGGGAAGGATGCAGAGGAGAACATGGCCAGAACATCTGGAATCAACTCACGCCTTGATGATTCGAACCCACAACCCTAGGGGTGGGAGGTAACAGCGTTTCCCACCGACCTACCACACTGCTCTCTTATGCAGGACTTTTCTCTTTAAACGGAGAAGTCGAACCCTGGGCCTCCCCCTACCTCGCTCGCTTCTGAGGAACCGCAGTCAGGATTCTTTGGCACAGCATCTACTAACAATGGGATCACGCCGGTGTGTGTATGTGTTCCACCGTCTCCAGGCCCTGCCTCACAGCTCTTCCCAATAGGCCACTGTGGGGTGAATCGCTTCCGGCCGGCCAGATGACAGGAAGTCACCTTTTCAAAGAGCACGCCACGTCCTTCTCGTCTGTTCGCTCCTCTTTGTTTCCAAAGGTGAGCTGTGGGGAAAAAAAGGCTCACCTCCAGATTTCAATTACCTGGAGTTCACACCCCCGCCCACTGGCCCCCGATGAATTTCCCTTGTGTGTCTTTTTACCGGGAAGCGGAATAACAAAGGAGTTCAGAGGGGGGGCCAGGTAAAATGCCAACACAACGCAATATAGAGCTTGGGGCGCTAACACTGGCGATCAGGTGAATCTTTGATTTCCCAGATGACACCTGGAAGAGACGTAATTGTTACTTAGAAAACAATACACAGGCTAGACTTGAAGCGAGTACGCGTTTGTAATAAGGTGTCATCTTAAATCATCCACACAGAGATGATCTTAAGAAGCAGATTGTCCTTGCCTTTTCATGTTTCACTTGAGTCCTACTACAGTAGATAAAAACTTACATTTAAATAAGAGAACTGCCTTCTGTCTGATTTTGCAATTATTCAGGCATGCCAGAATTGAGCTGAACTGAACTGAATTGAAAGTATAATGAAAAGTTTATTTTATTTTGGAATTTTATTGTCTTACGCTCATGTTTAGACTGATGTTTGCTTCTGTGACAATGTCCACTTGAACAAACAGGCCCTCCCTGTGGCAGTTGCCTGGTCCTTAAGCCTAACCTGTGTGTTATCACCATCAGTGCTTGGATACACGGAAAAGATGAGGCAACCATAAACAGAGCCCCCCACTGTGGATGCCGTCCTGCCCCCCGTCTGACGTGCAAACCTCTTTATTTGCACCAAGAGCAAGCCACCCGTCGAAGGTAATCTCCACTGTATTTTGGAGAAGAACTAACTATAATATATATTCTGGGAAAAATTCAGGCCTCACGATAGCACAGACAGATGTTTGAAATTCACCATTAAACCATACAGCCACAATATTGCGAGGGAAGCCATAGTTTATGCAGCTACATAAGATATATATTAAATTCCAGTTTGTCCAGGTATTTTCTATTACCTTCCTTGTAGGAGGCCGGGGAATTGTTTCCAGTAATCCTTTACTGGCGAATAGGTGTTTCTTCTGCTTTTTTTGGTTTCCTTTGAATAATGTAAAGTATAGGGACTGTGTGAATGATTGTAAGGGTTATGTTTCTTTACGTATGTTTCTGTCTTGACAAAGGATTTTATGTGTAGACAAGCAATGGTCTATGTTTGTAGGCAACTTTAGTGTTAATATATAAAATTAATATAAAAATTCACATGATATAAGGTTGCATCCCCTCAAAATGATGACATTTTATTGTAAACCTTTAATGTTTAAAATGCAGAATGCATGCTTTATAAGTACAATGAGGTAATTAGCAGGTCTACAAATTTAATGTCTGTAGGTCGAAAGAACCAGGAACTCAACAGTGAGCAAAAGCTACTCCGATATTTAAAATAAACTTCAATATAAATCGCCTTTTAATCTGACTTAACTTGATTAACTGGTCTAAAAAAGCGAGAAAAGAATAAACATGCATTATTTAACAAATACAGTGATAAACTCAGATCGACCTTGGTCTTCCTTTGGAGCAAATTACCTCTGAGTTCCTCTGGAGAAAATGACCGTGCATGTCAGAGCATGGGCTCCTGGGGGAATGAGAGAAAAGCGCGGGGAGGACAACCTCCAGTTTCTGGCGCTGAAAAGTGGAAACTGACAGGAAGTGTGAGTAGCCTCCAGGGGCGAAAGAGGGAGCGAAGGAGAGAGAGAAGGAGAGAGGGGGATGAGGGGAGAGGAGGAGAAGGCTTTGCTGGAAGCAGCGGAGCAGGTGTGGGGCAGAATAGTGATCAGGCTGCTTTTGTGTCTGGCCGCATGCTCGCCCCGTTTGGCTTCCCTGGCTTCCTGCGTAAACACACATGGTTTGTGGGTCTGGGCCAGTGAAACGTCCGATAACAAACTGTGTCTGGCCCCAAACGGGCGTCGCGCAGCAGTGCCGTGTCAGAGCCGGTGACCCTGAGCTGGCCGCCACCGCTAGCTGGGGATGGGCCAGCCGCCCAACAGGGGCCCCGGGCCCCGGGCCCCACGTATAGCTTTCCAAAGCCTGTGAGAGCAGCTCTGCCATCAAGGGCTTCCAGTGTTCCTCAGGCAGTCGGTCGGGGGGTTATTATGGGGGATCTGTTCTTTCTCGCCCCCCCACCCTCTGCTCACAGCTTTCTGTTTCTCTCTCACCTCTAGCCCCTCTGCTCACACCCCCTGCTCTCTCTTTTTTCTCATCCTTACCATCAGCCCCCACGGCCTTTCACTTCTGTCCTCAGGTAACCCCCTCCCATCCCACCACATTGCTCTATGCTTATTTGTCTTCCACAGTCTTACATACCTCCTTCGCTCTTTCTTCTCCCTCTTTTTTTCTGTCTGCCTCCACAGTCTTACATTCCTCATCCCCCCTTTCTCCTCATATCCTCCCTCCTTTTTTCTGTCCACCTCCTTTCCATTTCTCCCTCCCCTTTTCTATTTTTCCTTCTCTCCTCTTCTCATTTCACCTTCTACCTCATTTTCTTTAGCTGGTTTTTCCCACTCCTGTCTCCTTTCTCTCTTCTCTCTCATTTCTTTTCCTCCCATTTTCTCCTTTCTCCTTCTCCCTCCTCTCAGTCCCTCTTCCTTTCTCCTTCCCTCCTTTCACCACATCTGCTTTTCTCCCCCTTCCTCTTTTCTCTTTGCTCCTTCTCACTTCTTTCTCCCCCACTTTACCCTCTCCTTTCTTTTTCTCCCTTCTCTTGTTCTCATTCTCTCCTTCTTATGTCTCCTTCCTCTCCCTGTTTCTCCTCTTCTCTTTTCTCCTTTCCCCATCTTTCTTCTGCTCCCTCTCATTTCTCTTTCTCCCTCCTCTTCTTCCTCCTCCCCTCTCACTCCTTTCACCTCCTCTTTTCTCTCCCTCTGTTTCTCCCCCTCCCTCCTTTCTCCTTCTCCCTCCTCTTCCCCCTCTGCTCTCTGACTCTCTCCTCCCTCTCACTCAAATCTGAAGAGTTTGTCTTTAGTAGGCTCCGCTGCTATGTGCGCCATGGATAATCCACAGACGGTTGACTTCAAAACGCATACGGAAATGAGCCCCGGCTCACGTGCGTGTGAGAGAGCAGACGGGCTGCTGCTTCCTCCTGCCTCGTGTATAATTCCCAGACAAAAGATGGGCCCGGGGTCGGCGTTTCTCGCGGCAGGGACCGGTACATCAGCAGCTCCACCTGTGGAATCGGCAGAGCTTGTTTACCGCCAGCGCGGCTTGTGGAGTGGGTGGGTGTAGGATTACGTGTGTCTGCTCTGCTCGGCTTTCATGCCGTAAACTCGCAGTCATGTCGGGTTCAAAGCACACCTGTTGCAGACCGGACCGAGCTTTGCCGACTCCACTGGCTGAATATAAAAACAAGTCGCGTTGAACCTCGATTTCCACCAGGGGGGTTTGTGTTACTGCAGCACACTTTCCATTTCGGCAGAATCGCAACTGCAACTCAAACAACGTTTTTGCCAAAGTATCACTCGGGTAACAAGTTGGCAGCAAAAACTGAGACCGGCACAAATCGCATTGGACAGAAGTGCCACCAAATCAGACGCTAACCCAAAGGAGGTACGTGAGCTGGGAGTCCCCAACGGTGACAGTCAGGCAGCCTTTTGACCTTTGTCCTCTGAATGGAGTTCCGCTCTATAATCCCGAATTGCAGATTTGTCCCGCCAGCATGGGTCCTTGTCTCCCTGGCCTCACAATCGAACCTTTAATTGAAGCTCCCCTACCCCCACTTCCCGATTGAGGCTCTGTTTAATCCTCCTGTGAGACCACCTCACTGATGCCTCTCCATGCATCTCTCGCTCTTTCTCTCTCTTTCTGTCTGTCTCTCTCTCTCTCTCTCTCTCTCTCTATTTCTTGATTTCTTCCCTCCTGATGTGAAACAGACAGCCCTAATTCTGCCGGCCCTCAATTCCCCACCCGGTTTCTCAGTCTTCCGCTGTGATGAACAAACCTGAGGATCAATTCCCCCTCCGGAGTGCAGGGACCCCCCTCGCCGACAGCCTGCCAAACAATTACCGCACACGCCTCACTCCACCACCCCGCTGGGCTCCCCCCCCCTCTCCAATTTGCCCCTGTCCTCTTTACACTGGCCACCCTTTTGCCCTTCTGTCCTCTAAATTACTGCACAAGTGATGGGAACTAGTCTGAGGCCTGTACATCCCATTGGGGTCTCCCCAGCTATCGCCCCTGACATTGACCTTAGGGTATGTTCTTCATCCAGCCCCCCCACCCCCCCCCCCATTCCAGAAAGTGCTCGCAAACAGGCTCGGAGCGGCGAGGCTGGTTCTCCGGGAAATTTCCGATGCGGCCGCTAACAGGTAGCAGCTAAGCGTGATCTTCCGGAAAGGTGCTTTCTGTCATGTCTCACTAAACAGACATGCTTGTCTCTGGCTTTCCGTCAGCCGGGCCTGGAGAGAGAGAGAGAGAGGTGCCTGTGTTCATGTAGATGCGGGAAACGGGGCTGACAGACCGGCGTAGGAGTCTCTCCCCAGCCTTGCCCCCGGCTTTTTACCTCCATTTAGTTTCCTAGGTGGGATGACAGTGATGGAGGTAACACAGGCCGTATAGGAGAGACTACCCTCTAAGGCACCTGGTGAGTTACCTGGGGTTCGAGCTGTTGCTCTGCGTGTCTTTCTTCAGTCACCGTACACGCCGTGGCTGTCTGTCTCCATCACACGTGGGACCGATTTACAGCCCGACTGCTCCTCTGTGTAGCTGCTCGCTCGAGTTAAAAGGCAGCTGCAAAATCAGGCAGAACGTCCTGATTCCTTCCATTACCCATCTCCAATCCTCATAGGGTTCAGGGGCTGTCAATCAGAGGTCGTCTGATGTTTGCTAAGACGCACGCCAGCGAGTCATAGCAGGAGCAAGCATAAACTATAAGCCAGAGGTGGAGAAATTTACCGTCCTGCCTTAGAAGCTCGCAAATCTCACTTCTCATGACGCTTTTTATTAGGAAATAATATTTCCAGGCTTCCAAGCTCCCCTTGGGTTCGACTCGCCATGGACCTTGCATTTGTCCTGCCTGCCATCGTGCTCGTCACGTGCCGCCCCCCCACCACCCCCCTGCCCCTGGGGCTTCAAAGTCTGACCTGTAGCTCCATCCCACAGGTTCTTTGAAGTAAAGTTCACTCCTTAATATTTCGCAAGCAACTTACTTCCAGTCTTACCTTGATTCCCTATTGATTGCCATTTGCCCCGGTTGGGTGGAAAGACAGTGGAAGTGAGCAGGGTGCATGCCGGTGGAGGTGGGGGGTGGGGATCGATGCAAGCGTGAGCCCCCACGGGGGTATCAGTCGGTGTCCTCGCCAGCGATCATTAACCAATCCCACCCAGCCCGCTTCAGCAGAACAACAGAAATCCAGATTTTTTTTGTCATTTCACAAAAGATTCTGATTTCCATGCAATTATTTTGTTCTTTTTCACATTGAATTCACATATTGGATTTTGTTTTTGCAACGGTAGCAAGTCGCTGACGCCCCCACATCACGCGGAGCTGTCGATACGTGACCACCCGAGGCTTGGAGGGTGGGTGGAGTGAGGCTCTCCATGTCCCTCTGTGCCAGAACGTAAGGTCTGTGCCAGAAGGTGGTCTGTTCAAGTCAGAAAAGCAGGAGTCCCCCCCTGACTTTTGACCTCTGATGACCCATAATCAGACACCAGAGAGCCAAAAATATAAAAACTGGATCTAAGGGGACATCCCATGAGCCAGCAGCGCCCACTACTGGTCAGCCAGCTTCAGCACAGCACCTGGCAGCCATGTCCTACAGCACTGAGAGCGACACCATCCTGATTGTCCTGCTAGTCTCCTAGCGAATGTCCTCAGATGGTATTTTGGGCGCCTCCCTCCTTCCCTGGGTCACGGGGGCTGTGTTCCTTTGCTGCCCAGTGTCCCCCCCCGTCCCCCCCCGGCGCGTGACACCGTCCCCCGGCCTCCCACGCTGACATTTCATCTTCGCGCTTCACTGGCCTCGTGTTTCGGTCGGCAAGAAAATAATAAAGATGGTAATGATGCCGCCAGTGTGCTGGAAACGTGCGGGGGGGGCGCCAGGCGGGGGCGAGGCGGTGACCCCGCGCTTTTACACGGTGCGCTACACGCTCGCGATTACGACGTGGCCACCCCTGCCCGCCGCGGGCTTTCCAGCCCCTCCGCCCTACGGCCGGCCCCTTCATTGCCGCGATCATTTTTTCACGCGGCCCCGGGTTCGTCAGGGATCGATTGAGCGATCGGCTTTTAACGAGGCGCCGGCGCTGTGTGTCCACCGCGGTTTAAGCCTCCAATCCATCACCGGGTGTCTTTTCAGTTTCTGTCCTTTTCTGCCACGTGCCTCCCTCTCTCCTTTAACTGGGTTTGGAAAGGGAAATTATCCTCTTATTAAGTTTTAATTAAAGGCCATTTAACTTTTTTCTGAAATGCCTGTGGACACTTGCTCTTGCTCCCGGATCTTCTGCTCAGTTAATGAACAGCTCTACCTCCAGCTTTACCAAGCCACTTACTGTAGACCTTCCCCTTCACATTAGTGTTCTGATCTGGGTGGCTCAGCATCCTGTCACCTGGACCAAGCAAGCCGTACCGGTATCAGCCCAGCCGCACTGTCAGGAAAGCTGGACCCATCCAAATGTCCAGAGAGGGGGCTGGGAGGGAGGACAAGTGTGGACGTCTGGGGGTCCCCAAGGACCAGGTTGAGAAACACTGCTTTAGAGGGAGAGGGCGCCACCGTTTGGGCTGAAACGGCATCTGCGCCCTGCTTATCCTTCAAACGGAGTCCTGTAATTTGCTGCTGAGCCGCGGGGTCAGAATATGAATCTAGTCTGGCCTGTGTGACAGGACCAATTAAGCCCCCCAGGCCCTGAGGTTGGGGGGGAGCAGTTAGGGGATGGATTATTTCATTAGTCCCTGACACTGCAGCCGGTGGCTGATGACACAGCCCCTCACTGCAGCACAGCGCCCCCTGGGGCAGAGTTGTCCCTCCTCAGAAGCCTAGTCCAGTCGGGTCTTTAATGATCTGTGGTCCAACAGGCGGTGGCTGTGGCGACGACGCATTCGTGTGTGTGGCTGCGGAGAGCGTGCGCTTAGGATCGCGGTCACCTGATCATGGCGGGCAGCAGCCGTGCATCGGCGGTCATGCTTCCACGACGGTGCAAGCGAGCATGCGAGTGTGGGTGGAGGACGTGTTGTGCTACAGGCTGTGTGTGTGTGTGTGTGTCTGAGTAACTGCAGTGCTTTGGTGCAGTGTGACGAGGACGAGGTGACAATGTGGCCTACCTCCATCGTGGTCCCTCCCTTGTCCTCGAACCTCGATGCCGCCCCCTCACAGCCACAGGTAGCCATTTTCGATGCTAAATCAGACTTTGTGTGGGTTCAGTAAAAACTGTGATATGTACACAAGAGAGGTGATAGGTAACAGTTAAAGGGCCGTCGGGAA
This sequence comes from Gnathonemus echidnorhynchus, assembly GCA_026776725.1. Classification (NCBI taxonomy): domain Eukaryota; kingdom Metazoa; phylum Chordata; class Actinopteri; order Osteoglossiformes; family Mormyridae; genus Gnathonemus; species Gnathonemus echidnorhynchus. The sequence goes on along the minus strand of JAODJU010000040.1, from coordinate 9,465,990 downwards.
AGATGATGGGGTGCTAGGTGCTGGTGGGGGGCAGGACAGCGGGGCTTCGGGGGGGGGGGGGGAGGGGGAAG
>JAODJU010000040.1:9427447-9441093 GCA_026776725.1 Gnathonemus echidnorhynchus | reverse complement strand
TGAGTTGTAAAGCGCTTTGAGTACTCGGAAGAGTAGAAAAGCGCTATATAAATGCAGTCCATTTACCATTTACCATGTCTTTGAGACATCTTTGAAAAACTCCACTGCTCCTTCTTTCATGGATGTCCATGAAGAGAGTGAAATGATTTATTTTTCTTATAAACGTATACACTGGAGTAAGCACCACAGAGAGGCAAAGTACTTGGCAATAGGCGATGTCTTTGGCCTGCCATGAAATATTCTCTTCTTGAACTGCGTTGAGTCGGCTGATGTTCATTTGTTCTTCCTCATCTGTTAGGAAGGGAGCCTTTATGACCAGGTACCCACACACCTAGGGAAATCTAAAGACACAGACATACTGAAATAACATGCCTTTGGACTACCGGAGGAAGCCTTGATCAAAAAAAAAAAAGGCAAGTTGTGCTCCTCACACACCCAAAGCACACGCCTGCTTTTTGAGCCCACAATGCTGAAGGCCAAATCACTGATCTGCCCACTGTCCAGACATTTATCTGCTTGGGTTCTCAGCATTGACTTTCTTGGAGCTGTGATGCATAGCATGCATGTGCCTAGGAAAATGGAGCCTGTTTAGCACTGGAAACTTGAGCAAGACCTTTCTTCTAATCTATATGTCTTGCACAATGAGTCCAAAAGATGGAGGTAAATTCTCAGATAGGGCATAGACCACAACAGAAACTCATCAAGCAGTTACCTAAATAGCACCCTGGGCTTCTCCCACTGTCCTAACATGCCTCATATTATTAGGAGTAGCCATAAATTACAGTGTTCATAGTGTTTTATAGTATAATTATAGTGCTTTGCCCTTTAACCTCCCACATTAATAAACCAATTATTCTTAGATACAATGTGGCAACTTTGAAGCTTCCACACCACTATCCAAGTCCATTAGTTTTCCATATTCAAAGCATCCATAAAGTCAACAATGACACTTTCTGTAGAACTTGATTTATTGCGGCTAATTTTTTTGCATAACAAATATGAAGTGGCTCATTTGATTTTGAGTCACTATTACAAGGCAATCACCACTGGATACAGTGGAGTACAGTTTGATTTATTTATTTATTTATTTATTTTTGAGACAATCTCACTTAAACTGTTTGGAATTCACCTGAGATTACTGCATTTCAGAAGGCTATCGGCCTGCTATCATTGCATTTCCATTTCTGCCTGTACCTCTGGCTCTGCTCAACAGCGTTGGGCCAGGGATCAGGTAATTATGTGTTCTCAGGATTTAAGACCTGTGGTTCTCGACGCAGTCCTTAGTGATTGTCCCCTCACCCCCTCCCACCCAAAAAAGCTACTCCACATTCAGACCAGTGTGTCAAACCCTCATTGAACATGATGCTTAAACTTAAATTCACCAGTGCAAGGTTAAGTCAGATAAATGGGTGAATATGTAACACCGTCACGTAAGAATACTGCTCTGGATGAATGTGCTAGTACAGCAAGAGACTTATTACACAACAATCTGTTGCGAGTAAATAAATTGCTTTACCTCCTGTTCTCCAGAACAACCCCAATGTCTGCTCGCTGCGACCTTCAATATTGCCTTTCTGGTTGATATTCTTCACCAGTTGACCCTATTTTAAGGGCCAATCGAATTGACTGGAATTTTAACCCATATAAGGATTTAGTATCAGTAGAACTTTGAGCTGAAAAATAAACATTGATTTTGATACATACCACCCTCCCCGCCCCTCCCCCGCCCCATATTGGCTCCCACATGTTAAAGTGGTTTTCACTGGTCAGATGCAAAAACCTTTAGGTAATTGTGCAGAGTAAACTTTGTAAGGCTTGGTTCATAGTTTGGGACTGAATGGGAAAGATCCCAAAGTAATTAATCATTAGGTCATTGACTAGATCATAGAACATAGATCATAGAACATACTGTAGATCATAGAACAGGCCTGGGATCCTACTCTGCCTTGTGTAGCAGTTCTGGACCTGACTGGCTATAGCAATACCTGTCTGTGTATCTATGTGTCAATGGTGACATGCCCCCCCCCAGCCCCCCGCCCCCCGCAATCTCAGCCATGGAGGAATCCCAAAAGCTGTCCTCTCTCATGGCCGACTGGTGGGTTTGTAGCTATAGCAGCAAGGCAGAGGATTTTTATCACTTATTTTTTCCTAGAGAGAAAGTGAACCTTTCAGAGATACCAAGAGTAGAACACGTGGTTTCAAGCCTCACTGAATGCGCACGATTCAAATACGACAGCACACTATCAGTGTATCTATTGCCTGCTGGCATTTTGCATATATTCTAAGTGGTAGTCAGTCAAGAACGTAGTGTAGGAGTGTAAGTGGGAATTTTTATTCTGTCATCGCAGAAGGACAGTTGTAATTTTCCGTCCCAAAAAAACTGCAGAAGTGTATCCTGTAGACGGCTGAAACAGGATGTTACTTTTAGTAGGTGTACATGAATAAAAAGGACAAGTGTGTGGGAACCATTTTGCATGTTTTATATGTTAACTATCTTTCTCTTTAATAACTTTTGTAAGAGACAAAATATAGTTAACGTACATAAAATCATGCCTGAATGTGTTCTGGTTATATGTAGGAATGCCTATATATTTACATCACTACTTCCTATATGTCTCAAACATTATTTCAATATTGATTCATTTGTCACAATGGGGAGGAGCAATTGTTTGTAATTAGACAGGAAGAGGAAGGGTGGATTCCTGATTGCCCCATTTGGCAGACTTAAGGCACAATGCCTTGAGATACTACATACAATGCAAGGGTAGGTAAAGAACCCAAGTGGGAATTGAGGTCTTGAAATGGGACACACTTGATATCTGAAGAGGTAAACAAGAGGCATGCTACAACTATGCTGTCATTGGTGTTGGTTGTGTTTGGGGTTGTCGTTCTCTGTAGCCTAGGCTATGTAAACATCCATTATACAACTTTGTAGACTTATATTGAACCTCCTTCGGAGGCATGTTGCACTCTGATCCGTCAGCAGACTTCCTCCTGTTCGATGTAAACATTAGTCATCAGTGATGCAGTGCATTGTGGTCTGTATACTTAGTCATGTGCAATTTGCCAAATTTTGGATAATGTGCACGTCAAGCATGCTACACTGGGCTTATTTGGGAGTTGGGACACTACCCGTTAAGCGTGCATGCTTGGTACTGTAGTATGAAACTTTGTACCAGTTGGGATATATGGGACATGGCAGTTTCTGTACTGTCACTAATCAACCGTTCAAAGTTTGTGTAGATTTTCCATTTCCATTTTTGCTAAATTACAAAAGCGCATCTTGTGCAATCTGCTGGAAATGATCTCTCCTCAATGCAGTGGCAGCTTTTGTTTGATCAAAGCCTACAACAGACCTTATCAATGTGTACCATAAAATATATGAGATGTAAAAGGCCACACAGTATAAGCGTATACACATATACAGGGAAAGGTGAAATCTGTGAGTATGATATATCCATCCATCTATATACTGTATGTCAAGTCAAATCCTATTATTCTCAGACCTACATGCTAGATGACTCCATTATGGAGTCTACTACTCAATCACCCCATTAAAAACGCATTTATATTTCATTCAGCTGAGAGATCTCTTGGGTATTATTAAGGTAAGTTAATAGAATTTTCATCAATAAAAAGTCTAGCAGAAAAACTGTATTACTCTGTGTCAATGTCAAACACACTGTATTTTCATCCCATCCCCGTGTGAAAAGGTTTGACTTTAATAAAGAGGAATGTTAGTATTTGTCCCTGATACGTTAAACAACTACAAATGATGGCAAAAATGACTTAGCTTGCTTTCAGTGTAAAATCACATTATATCGAAAAGTGCTTGTGTCGCATTCTGAGTTATTAAAAAAGCTTATGTTCATTGTCCCCCTGACCCAGAACAGAATAATCAGTATGAAAGGTGGAACAGTGCATCACACAAAATCGTATGATTCAAAATGATTTTCCAACACTTTTGAGTGACAGCGTGCGGGTATGTACATGAATTCTGATATTATGTCAGCATGTTTTCCCCCCATACAGCCGTATAACTTTCGAACAACCTGGTCCGCACAGCTTGGTTTTTATGGCTTGGTCTTTACGGCTTGTCTGCTGGAAAAAAGCCGCACTTAACGTGGCAACCGAAAGATAGAAAGTGAACAAAAATGTCACAGCGTTAATATTAGGATTTATTAGTCTGGCGGGGTGATCACTGGGAGGTGAATCATAAATACTGTCTGCTTTTGGGGTGACGGAAGCTCAGAGGCAGGATGCACGGGTTGTGGGAAGATGATTTCCATCACTTCTGGTACGGGCAGCTCCTGAAAGCTCACGTAGCTGATTTGGACACACACACCATCATTTTACGCACAATTAAGTTTCATCTTGATTGTTCTCTCTGGATGAAACCTTCTGAAGAGCTGGCATTTGCCCCCCCACAAAATCCCCTGGCCACCCCCCCACACCTGCACCGTGTCTCCTTGGAGGCTCTGCCACTTGTAATTGAGAACCAGGGTGATTACATGCCTGAGTTTGCTTGTGCTCTCCAGCACCGTTCAGAACACTGACATGCTGGCAATTTTGTGGACCACTGGGTTTTTTTTATTATTATTTTTACAGACAAACTGCTTTGTATCTTATAACCCGCTGGCATCCCGTGTCAGCCATCATTGGCCAAAACTGCCTGTCAGGCAGTGAAACTATGCAGAAGTCATAGCGCTCTCTCTCGAAGAACTTGTCAGAGAAGATAAGGGTAAAATTATCATGGTCGTGACAGAAACTGGCCGTGACAGAAAGAGTTCGGCTAGGCATTTTATGTCAGTGAGGCCGAAAATCTCAGAGAGACTTACACTGATATCTCATGGGCAGGCCTAGTCGGTCAATGAGCACTTCTGTGGTGAGATTCAGCAGAACGCTGGAATGTGAAAAATCCATTCCAAAATGAAGACTGCAGACCTCTATGTGTGAGACTGTGTGACCAGGCATTGCTCTCTGGGTGGATGTGTCCATGACAACAGAGCCTTGCATCCACTTCTATGGCTCCCTGCGAAAATTCCCCCTGGGACTTTGAAGAATGATCCAGTCCCCAAAGCCTGTTGTTTGTTATGCTACAATTCAGAGTACAATTCCACTGTAAGTTACGGTTAGGGCTGGGTGGGGATTAAGGTCGTGATTTTTGGATTTTAGTTTTTCCCATAGAAATGAATGGGCGGTAGAAATGAAATCTGTGTGTGTATGTATATATATATATGTATATGTATGTACACACACATACACACACACACACACATTTATATGTATTCTCAAATCTTATTTCAGAGAAATCTGCTTTGTACATAGAATATCATCACACCTTTCGTTAAACAGTACAACAGCGTTAGCATTGAAAATAATAGAAAAGTTGTTTTTTTTATCTTGTTCTCTTTATTTATTTATTAGTTTTCTTTTGAGCTGAGGTTTGTTTTTTCGGCGTGCAGAGGCAGGGAAGTTGCACATCAAAGCCACATTAGCAATCCGAACTTCCTCTGAACAGTCGGCGGAACAGAGATGTCCTTAAAACGCAGGGAAGGAGGGCAAAAAGCCAGGGGGGGGCCACAAAGAACGAGGTGAGACATGAGCCTGGAATTACAGATGACAGCAGACATAAACGTTCATGGGCCAAGATATCTGGTGGCAGAGGCAAATTTCACTGTCTGAAAGAGTATTATGGTACAAAATAATACTGTGTACAGAGCGTATGCTATCTAACTGAAGTACTACTTAATTCCCCAAACAGAAGATCAGTATATTTTTTTGTACATTATAGTATAATATGGTATAGCGTTAAATAAAGTGTGTGACTGTCGCAGTATGGGCTAGGTACCATGTGCAGATCTCACCAGGAACATTAGCTAATGCACTCCTCCCTGTGAACTGTTGCATGTAAAAGATAGTGGAACGTGACGGATTTCATAACGCACAGTGACAAAGTGACACTGTATCACAGAGGGGCTCCGTCATGACTGGAGTGAATGATCTGCTTCGGAGTCCTGTCTAGGCCACCGTCTCCGGACCTTTCCGAACTTTTCCGGAATTCTACAGCTGCACGGACGTGATAGAGGCTCGGTGACAGCATTTGGCGTGGATTGGAGCATTTTCTGTTCTTTAAAAATAATAGAAAAAAACTTCCATTATATTCTAATATACACATGGATGTTGCATAGGGTGACTTCACAGAGCATGGTGGGAATTACTGTCCCCTACAACTAGGTGTAGAATTCTTGAACGATAGCCAGGCAGGCTCAAGCTGTGTGAAAATGACTGTCAGTTTTTTGTGCTTTGGAAATTGTTTTCAAACATTTCTGAGAGAAAAAAAAAATCTTATCACATCAGGCAGCTCCAGCCTGGGGATCCAGCTCTGGCACAGACTCTCAAAGGCTCAAAAAGAGCCAAGGATCACATTCACTGATTGAGCTGCTTGCAGAAATACCTGAGGTATATGCAGTTCCTCAGCTCCAACTCAATGAAGGCCTTCAGAGATTTGACTGCTTGTTATCTGTGGAGACAAGCAACAAACAGGCAGGAAAAAAAAAAAAAAACAGAAAAAGCCATTCATAATGCTGAAGTGCTTGTTTGTACTATTCTTTCTCATGATTATCAGTAGAATCAATATCGCTGAATTGTGCTATTTTTACAAAAAAAAGCCTTATTACTACATCAGCACAACTCTGCCCTCGGTGCATGAACTTTTTTACTGTCCAAGAACTGCCACATATTATGCGTTCAATCAATAAGTCCATTTTTCACAGTCTGCAGTCGCATTTGTAACAAAAGGCCCTTCTTCCCAAATGAACTCTGCCTTAATTTATCCTTTCCAATTCACAGAAAGAACAATTTATGGACAAATGTTCCCCCCTCCACAGTTGAATATCAAAGCTTCACTCTACAATCAACAAGCCCTCAGATGGTTGATACCGCCAATCAATCAGGTTTGCAATCAGCCAGATTGAAAGTGAAGTAATAGCAAGAAATCTGGAATGAAGAGGCCAGCCTTAACACTTTGACACTTGAGAGATAATGATTCCTGCTGTGTGCGTGATAGCCAAAGGACCTGAGAAGGCCTCTCCAGAACATGAAAGCTCAGAAGATCAAGGGCCTCAGAAAATAAAACACCCTCCTGTTTTTTCCGCCCTTTTCCTGCATCCACGGTGCTGAGAGCTTGTGCCTGTTTTCAATTATAAGCGCGGTGCTGACGGCCCCCTCATAAAAGGAAGACGGAATGCTGTCTGGACGCAGCCTTAAAGGGTGTCAATGCAGCTACGGAGCTGGTAACAGCTTGGGTACCTGTTAGCCACACGTGGGTGTTTATTTCCCTGTGACACCCCCTTTAGCACCAGTCTCTCATTTGGAATAGGAAGAGTGTGTCAAATCACAGGAAAGTACTGGTAAAATTCCTTTTCAACATTTGCTATTGGCGACTCTCCCGCGATTAACAGACACTAGTCTCTCTGTTTTTAATAACCACGGAACTGGGGCACATGAAACACTCTCTCAATAGGCAGCAGTAAGCAGCACATTGGCCATTCTGTGTTGCTGGGCTCTTCTATGTCTCTTCCTAGCACTGGAGCTGCAGGGTGGTAATGAGTGCACTAACGCGTAATGTGGACCATCGGTCTGACTCCATGTCACACCTGTAGATATATTTATAATGAATAGATAGCTGAAAATTACAAATGAACTGAAATCCATCCGTCTACCTGTTTATCCGGAATGTGGGGCTGTCCTTCATGAATTTAATGCAATTTTAATCACTTTTTAATCACTAAAAAGCGATTAAAACAGGAAGAATACTTGTAACAGATAAGTGGGCTTTCTGTCTGTAAGGTCATTTTTAACAGTAAACAAAAATCCAAAGTATATCTCTAAGCTGCAGAAAAACAACATGAAAAATTCCACAGAGGCCCAGGGAGGTAATTGCAGCGGAGAGTATTTCAGGGGCACTAAGCTCACTGGCAAGAGAATTACTGTAACTTCTTATCTCAGGGTCCTGATGAAGCCTTACCTTTTGCAACAATCCTACAGTACATGTGAAATCTGCCACCTACAGTCAACACCAAACATCACATCAGTCAACAGAAATACTGCTCATTAAAGTCCTGGATGCACTTTTTTTTTAACTAGAATATTGATCTAATTATGAGCTGAGAAAAATTTGCTTATTCAAATCCTCAGTGACCCACACAAAACCAAATTCAGCTTGTACATACCTGTGATGCCACAGTTTGTACCTAATAATCATAGCTAGGAATTTACTAAAGTATGTGCAGTATGACTGCTCTGCTTTCATTAAAGAAGTTCCGATTACTGAAAGAACAGAACAAAGAAGTTTATTGTTACACAAATAATTCTCCCATGAGAACCCTGAGCGCAGATAAAATTTTATTCATAATTCAACAAAAAACTGTCCTGCTGGCCAAAATATAACAAGAATTTTTTTTTAAAAAAAGCCTTTTTAAAAAGTTTTTAAAAAGTTTGTGTGCACTTAAATTGTTTTCCTAATGAGCAGTGGTTATTCTGAAACAAACAATTCACCGGGAATTGCTGAGTGATAGAAACAGAGAAGGAGAGACGATGGCATGCAGCAGACATATAGCTGCCCCTTCTCACCATCTCAACATCAACACTCAAGTCATGATCCAGCCTGGCCAGTGGTTTCATTATTAGGGCAGAAATGTATCTGCTCAGATTTGCTGGTGCTCATTTATCAGAGGCTTATTTACTTAGGAAATGATGATATTGCTCCTGCAGGACAGCAAGCATCTGTGGGAATTTTTCAGAAGACTTTTTCATGCATTCTTCTCGCTGAATTGTGTTTCTGGGTATTTTGTGTTGGTGTTTTTTTTTTTTTTTTTTAATTTTGTGTAGGCGAATTTCAGGAATTTGGATGTGTCCGGCACACTCCGCGGCACGTCACCCGGAACGGCCCGCGCTTCTTGATTCTCGCTGGCAAAACCAATAAAAATGAGGGAAGCTGCCTCACTCAAAACACATAAATCCCCCGTGGTATGTTGACAGCGCTGAGCAGGAATGATGGAGAATGGAATATGTATGGTTCTGCTCTGGTGGACTTTAAAGTTTCAGCTTTGCATTCACTTGGCTCAGACATGTCTGCATGAACATTTTTACTCGAATTTGGCTTTTGTTAAACAAATTCAGCCATAACTGTTCACAATTGTGGCGTCCTTAGAAGGTTTCCGTCCAGCATGGTTAATTATGTGTCTGCTGTTTTCAACCGGCTGCCCTACTCTCTCTTCCTTAACTATCATTTCACACATTTCTCCACAATTGAGATTCATATTTACATTGCAGAACATTTGGGATCTGTGCTAGTCTGGTGCCTCAGTGGGTATCGCTGGAGGACACGCCTCCCCTTGCAGGATTTGTACCTGATTGAGAGCACATATCCTGCGATGAGCTGGCATCCCGTCCAGGGCGTCTCCTGCCCTGTGCTTCCAGAAACAAACTCCAGACCCATTGTGATCCTGTCCAGGAGCATAATAGATGGATAGTATAAATTATACTGAATCCATGTTTTTTTTTTTTTTCTTGACTCTCGAAGTAGGGAGTGACATCACTTCCTCATTCACATCGCGGAGGTCTGGTGGAAAATGGAAATAGCGAAATGAGGGTGCGCCACAGTCTCACGGGGGCCCACAGCCCGCTGCTTTTCACTCGGCTCTCGTAGCTCAGCGGAGGTTCATGGCTCCGGCAACAAGTGGAGCAGGAAAATCCCACTCTGCTGGCGGGGTCTCGCCTGCAGGGACCTCATTAGCGGCTGAGCGGCACTCCTCAATGAAGCCCTGCCAGTGGCGGGCGCGGAAGGCCGGCGCCCACGCGTGCGGGCGGGGGGGGGGGGGACTGGCGAGTTTGCAGCTTCACGCATGACCCGCACTCCTCCTCCGGTGCCTGACTCTCACACCCGGCTCTGGTGTGGCGGCTTCCCTCTATGACACGGGGCTGTGATTAATGAGCTTCGTTACGCTGCGTCATCAAACGCTTTAACGCATGGGCTCTCAAGTTTATCAGCCCACAAACCCTAAAATTACAGTGCCAGGGACTCGCAGCCTCCATATGGCCAACTAGGGAGGGGGTTAGATTTCGCCGACTGGGAGCTGGTTGGTTACCCCCTTAGTACATTTGACGATTTGGCCGAATGTGTCGGTGGTGCGGGGGGGTTCCCCTCGGCAGATCGCACCGACCGGAATCGACCGGTTGCGTCACGGTTAAATAGGAATATTTTCCCATTGCAAGTCACATCTCGCACATCACACTTTGGGATGCCCTGATTTCACAGGCACCGTCCGAGGCTGTAGGTTCTCTATCCTTTGGTGATCTATGAATCTGAAGAGCTTATATATTATAAATATAAATAAAATATAAATGTAAACATATGTAGATGGATGTAGCAGCCAGGAATGGATGGACTAAAAAATGCAGAGAGAGGGAGATCACAGTACCTCCGGAGTGAAGATCTGGCAGCGATGGGACACTTCATTGGCTCATTTCCCCATACGCAGTCTCCTGATTCGCCCTTTCCAACCCCTGATACCTCATGCTTATTCCCTCTCCTTCTGCTCCACAATAACCCCCCCCACCGCCCACGCCTTTCCTTTTCAAAGCACTGCTGTCCCAATTGCCCCCCAGGAAAGCCGACATACGGTTTTCCCCATTGCAGTGGCTGGACTTTGCAGGGTGGTTCAGACAGCCGCCATCGTGATTGGTTGATTCCCGAAGACGCTGGCGTCCCTCGGCTTGGACCAACACTCTGCTGAAATCCCTTCCATTTCTGTGCCTCATTTAAAACTATTCGCTACATTAATATTATTTTGAGTTTATATTGCAGGCTTTACTTGGAAGTAGTAAAAAACTAAATAAATCTTAAATAAAAAGAATTTGCAATGTGGATGAAATAAATACTTAGTAATTGGCTTAAAAATACCAGACATGGAAGAGTGAAACGGAACAGAAAGCTTAGCCAGACAGGAGACAGGTACTCATAGATTTTCCTTATTTTCTACCTGTATTACTGCCACAATTTATGCCTCTTTCTCTGGCTACCCTCAGCAAGACCCCTTTGAACTCTGCTGCATCATCAAGAACCCCAACAGGTACTATTCCCCAGGGAACGGAGCCAGTTTTTGTAAGACGTCTGGTTTCCTTGTTCTTTTCTTCTATGAGCTTACCAGAAAACCAAGGTGTAACTTTGTGCTTAGGCTCACATTTTTCAGGTGTTATTTATGAGAAGCCATGCTCGAGAATGTCATTGAATGTTCTAAAAAAAATATACCCCTTTGGAGAGGTATACTACACTGCTGCACTACACTGAGCGGCCACTTTATTAGGGACACCTAGTTAGTACTGGTTACAGCCCACATTTGCCTCCAGAAGCACTTCAAGGTTAGACAGCTTGAGAATTATAGTCATGTGTCTCATGGGAAGCCAGATGGCATATGCAAAAACTACCAAATTTCTCCATGGGGATGAATAAAATATTACTATTATTTCTATTATTGACTTTCTGCACTCCACTATTGTACTGAGCTGTTATTTTTGCACTTGTGACCTTCCTCTTAGCTTTAACAAGTCTGGCCGTTCTCCTCTGACCTCTCATTAACAGGATGTATTTGCCCACAGAGCTACCACTGACTGAATATTTTTTTTTTGTTTACAGCACCACTCTCTGTAAACCCCAGACTCTGCTGTGTGTGAAAATTCCAGGGTGGTGGGTCTGTCTGAGATGCTGAAAGCACCACATCTGGAACCAACAACCACACCACGTTCAACACGTCTTAGCTATTCTGATGCTGAGCCAAACACTAGGTGAGCCTCTTGACTCTGTCTGGTTTCTGCATGCATTCAGTTGCAGCCATATGACTCACTGTTTGTGATGGAAGGCAGTTTGCTTTAATAAGCAGGTGTATCTAATAAACTGTCCTCTGTATATTTACTCCAACTGCATCAAAATATACTGAGCTTCTGAGAAGATATCATCTCTGGACGACATGCTACTCCAGGACAGTGGGGACCATTCATTTAAGCACACACTTTTCCCAACCCTGCTATTTCTTCGAGTTCACCTAACTATGTTTCTGGTCTATGGGCGGTGACCCAGGGAATCAGGGAGAATGTGAAAACTGCACAAACACACACATACACACACACCTGCACTCATATCTTTGTGGGGACTGTCCATTCATTCCTATGGGCGAAACCCTAATCCCAACAATGACAGCCTTAACTCCTACCAAACCCTAACCTTAATCATAAGCAGCCAAACAAAATACAAGACTTTTGACATTTTTTAGGTTCTTGATTGTACTCAGAATTTTATAAAATGGAGTTTCCCCTTGTGGGTCTCCACAAATTCAAAATATTTGTATCACACTGTGGGGCATTTGGTCCTCACAATGTAACTTACAGACACACACACACACACATAGACGTACAGAATCAAACGCACAGTCTTGAAGGTGTGAGGCCACAGTGCTGAACACCGAGTCTCCAAAATCAAAATTATTTCTCATTTAATTCACTAATGGCTTTTTAAAATTTTAATTTTATACTCTGTATTGCTACAGTATAAATTTTAGGATAAATAATTCAGACGGTGAAGTTCGAAACGAGATAGCGGGCATTTCCTTTGGTGCGTGAAAAGCTTGGAGCAGCTCTTACTTTCAGCACCTTCATCACTAATTAAGCTCTTTAATGATCTGGCATCGTATCGCCAAGTTGGGTACCTGGTATTTTCTCCATGAAAGGTTTCAGAGAGACGTATCTTTTTTCTGTCACCGATGTAGCAGCCCCCCCGCCCCCCGCTGTGCTCTGAGGCCCCCCCGGCTCATGTTTCCTGAGGATGCTGATAAGCGACAGCCCCTCTGCTCCGGCCAGCCTGCCAGTCTCTTCTGCCGCTCGCCACAGACCTCCCTGCACAGAGCCTCATTGCTCGCTGTTTCCTGTCCAGGGTGAGATGATTCGGTGCTTTGGGCAAAACTAACAGCCACGTTTTCAGATTCCCGTTTCCTCAGCAGCAGAAACCGTTGCTGAAGATACCAAAATATTTTCTTAGTGCTTGTGTCAATGTTGTAACCACAAGGAAGAGATACACAAAGGCTAATTATCGCAGAACGTAGCAGAAGCATCATTAACTTCTACCAAGGCTCTAAAACGTGTGGTGATCTCTAGTGTGGTATCCTGAGCACTGCACGCAAACTTATAATGTAATACAGTTAGCTGGTATTCAATATTGCATCAAATAGCAGGATTCCGACTACATTAAGCATGTTTAATTAAGACATTTTAACAATTATGTGAGACTAAAATTTATATTTGTACACATACAATTAATGTAATAAATTTTCACAGGAAGGAAAAGCAGCCTGGATATGGATGGACAGATGGGTGCATGTAATAAATGTTTTAAAATTTTGTTTATTATTTCGTTTGAATAACCTTTTATGAAAATATTACATCTGTATATCACTATACATTTGCATGGCCATGCATTTTTACTGAAGCGGAATATAAGCTTGCAGAGTCAGTCTGAGTCCAGCTCTGCTTTCACTGGAGGCATCCACTGCGCTCATGTCTCATCCAGTGGGGGGGGGGGGGGGGGGGGGGCT
>JAODJU010000040.1:9412437-9427048 GCA_026776725.1 Gnathonemus echidnorhynchus | reverse complement strand
TGTGCCCCTGTGGCTCAGGACTCTGTACCTGTGTTCAGAAGGTCGATGGTTCATATCCCCTGGTCAGCAGAGTGATGTCACCATTAGTCCTTAGTTCCAATTGCTCCAGGGTCTGACCAACTATGCCTTTTTGTCAACTGTTCATCGCTCTGAATAAAAGCATCTGCTAAAAAAGTCAATGCAAACTTCCTGGCCACTCTTCATATACACTGGCTCCTGGGCACTCTTCATATATACTGGCTCCTGGGCACTCTTCATAAAATGACAGCGTGCCTTGCTGACCGAACTCGTGCCCTGTGATGGATCATCACCCCCGCCGGAGATGAGCACACACCCCCCCATCCCAGGCTTCTTGGGATTGACTCATCATTACGACAGCCTTCAACTGGCGGCGATTATTAGAAACAGACAGGCGGAAATTAATTAGACCGGCCAGAATGGATCTAATATTAAAAAAGACATGTGGTCACATGGTATGTGAGGAGTTGAAATGCAGGGCAGGAGTGACAGTCCCCGGGTTCCTTTAAAAAGTGGGGCGTTACACAAAAAAGCATTGAATTTAATAACCGCTGTATCGCGCCTCTCTGCTTTCCCACCAGAAAGGACGGGATCAATCTTTGAATGTGTAGAACTGTAGCCCCGCAGCTCTATTTGATGGAAAAGATAATCAGCGTGTGTACTGGAGTGATTGGTCGCTGTTGATATTGGATATTTCTGAAATGGTTACACAAAACCATCTGGTGGAATTACTGCTGTATGTCTCTGTGCATCCCATACCCCGTCATCACCGAACGCGTTTACAAACACACACACACACCGTCTACCCAAATGAAGCTACCATGCTGCCTCTTCCATGTCATTTCTCTCATCGCAAGACCCCATGCAGCTGAACCCGAGGTCAGAAATGCACGGTTATTATTTTACTGGCTATTCCTCCAAGGCTGCAGGGTCCTAACATTTAATTCACATTATAAAACTCATTTTAAACAGAGGAGCCCAGACAGGAGCCTGATCTGGTTCCATGCTGAAATAAAAAAAAAATGTTTCTGGTTTCACAGAGGCTCATTCTCCTCAACGTGCCGCTCAGAAAATAACGGGTTATTGCGAAAGTCGATAGCCACGCTGCGTATGAAATCACAGAGACGGCGTCTACCTGCTGAAATCGCATCGGACCTGAAACCATTATGTTTAAAGTAAACGTCACAAAAACATGACCACCTGCTCGATGAGCCAAACATCAATGAAAAGCCATTTTCTTTAATCAATGTCTAAATTTTCTATTTATAATTATTGATTTTGAAATATCCTCTACAAACATACCCAATACAATATACAATACTAAGGCTACTTCCAACTATTCCTTCTTTTCTTTTCTGTCCTCTGTCAGTTTTTCCCCACCTTTCTTCCCCTTCACCTAACCCTACCCTTACCCTACTTCCTATGCGACTGAATTAATTAGCTCGTGCAAACGGGCATTATTGGCATGACAAGATTATTCAACTTTTGCCAAAGCAATTACTGTAAGCCGGGGAAAAACAAGAGAGCAACGTGTAATGATCGCGGAAGGCAATTTCCTATTCAAACAGGAATAATGGAGACAAAGAGGGAAGTGTAAGCAGCTTAGATGTGGGGAATATTGTCTACCTGCTGCAGGCTGCTCTGCTGGCCAATGTACAACACCTGAGGACCTCAGATAAACCTAATCTCGCCTTGGAGTGACAGACATTTTCGGCACAGAGATAGCAAATAATCTGCAAGGAAGAAGAAGAAGAAAAAAAACAAGTTAGTGAGTTAGGACAGGTTAAATACAAATTTCTCGCTCCACATTTAGACGTTTAAAACTGCACTGCGTTTCGGTCAATATAAATAGATAGAGGCCTGTTTAGACACATTTTCACTTGGCATTAATAAAAAGTAAACAGTTAATAATAAAAAAATAGGAATAACCAGGTATGGTGAGATAAACAGCGATGTCCATCTGGGTTAAGTCTCATAGCCAAAGGCAGGTTAGTTCCAAAGAGAAAATGGAAAGATTTTATTTATTTATTTATTCCGATACATTAACATGGATACCGTATCTTTGTCAGTGGAAGAGGATCATGGCTGATATGAGAAATACAAAACCATAAGTGTAATTGGCTAAATGTGCAATTATTTTATAGTACAAATCAATCAAATTACATCAATGCTGGGGAGAGTTTTCATCACTTGAAATGATCAATCATTCCGGCAGCCTAATTTTTACTTTTTATAAGATTAAAAATTGACACCCGAGTAATAGCCGTGTCATGGCTGCTGTAGATAAACTGTCACGAGCTTCATTTGTGATATTAAACCAAAAAATTATGATTAAGTTACACTATATGCTCTTAATAATGGTTATTGCGTTTTCATCTCATAACCATCACACCATTTGTCCTCGCCAAAAACTATAAATATGAACCAGAAAGTGCTTAAATGAATTCTTTTATCATATGAGTTTACCTTCAAAAGATTCAAGATTCTGCAATGATGTACACTAGATTCCAAAGCACACACTTGATATTAAAATATCACCTGGTAAAGCAAATATAATTTACCTCTGTTATGGGTCATCTTTACTGAATGTAAACAAAAGGTTCCCTAGGGATATTTTAATGTAAATTAAATATTGAATACCAAATAAGTAGCAGTTAATTAAAGACACAGCATGAGAACACTTGAACAGTTGACCGAATGTGGGTACACAATTTAATAATAAAAACAGGTGCTTAATTCCCTTATATGGTCCCTAAGTTATTAACTCATTCAGTCATACTTAGGGTGATTTATGAAATTAATGGGCATGGCCTGTAAGAAGGTCTTCTGTTTTGTAGGACCTTCACAGATTGGTTGGTATTTCTTGAGGAACATGAATGTCTGAGGGACAGACATCAAACAAGGGCCAAAGTGGACTAAAGTAGACACTCATGGGCAAAAAATTGGGCCAAAGTACACAGTAATGTTGTGCAATTTGGGTTTGGCCCTTTTCTTGCTCAGGAGTGTATACTCCTCGACCATGTCAGCCATGACTTGGTTGGCGAAGCGTATTAAAGGAAGAGCTTGGTGTTATTTACAGTGCAAATTTAAGATGCGGTCAGGCAATGTCTTCACTTCTAAGTCCAGGTAAAACTTGAAAGAGATGGATACTTTGGCTGAGTTGCGTGATCACAGAAGCCTACTCAGAAACAGGTCATAAGGGCAAATGAATTATCCTTCACTATGTTCTTTAAAATTAGACTACTACAGGTGTTCTACATACCAAAGGAGTACTACAGTCTGCAGTGGCGTGGTTTTGGTTCACTCAACCCCTCGGAGAGGAAGGCGAACACCATTAAACACAAAGCCATTCATCCAAAGCCAGAGAATCTCCAGTGGAAGCCGCCAGTGTGGCAGCCGTCCCATTCATGGGCGGCGAGCAGCCGTCGAGCGAGTCTGCAAACAAAGTAAATTGCGTTGCCATGGCTTCAACAGATCAGAATAAGAATCAGGAGTAAAGTGTGAGACCACTATTAGCGATCATGGAATTTCCCATGAAGAAAACTGTGTTGAATCTCATCCAGTAGAGTTCTGTACACATTTAGAATCTATGCCAAAGGAAACAGGAGATGTCCTGGTGGCCCAACATTCTATCATAACACCATGTACGGTGGTTTCTTTTAGTTTGCCAGTAGACAGTTTTGTGTCAATTATTTGATTTATTATTTTGTAATATAAATACGAAATATACAAATATGTCTTTATTAACTTTATCATGGCTCTCCTGTTTGTCCACATGCATGCTTTGGCGCCTTTAAAGCACCTCAGCAGTTGTTGCATGTGTCTGTAATCGTGCTTGGCTTCGGCGATGCACCTGTTTATTCAAATTCCAAAGTGACCATTAAAAATGAGGCACACTGCGCATTTATCTTGCGGCGGTCAATCATCACCCTCCATCTGCCGTCGCTAAATCGCGGCCGCTTTAACAGCAATATTAAATTTCTTGTTTTCTTTGTTTACGATTCAGAGAGGGGAAAAAAAGGACAACAGTAAATCCTGTTCTCACTGACCGAATTCAGACTCAGCATATTTTGACCTGTTTTTTTTTTTTTTTTGCCCGCATTGTTTATTCATGTAAGGTCGCATGAATTTATGCAACGCTGCTGCAGCAAGAAATATAATTCATGGAAGGGATTGTTGGTTGTCAGGTGCTCCGGAAATTACTCACATTTTTCTCACTTGGTAGCTCATACCATACTTGGTTAGCCTGTCGTGCTGAAACACAGAGGCCAGCTTACGGACTGTTACCTGGTTACAGACGGAACTGTGAGCTTCTCTCTCCATATTTCACTGCCCGTCTGCAGATATGACCCCGAAGCCTGGTGTCTAAACGCAAATAAGATGAGAGGCGGGAGGGGGAGGTGGCTGCTTGTTTAGGGCTCACTTCAGGTACCGGTCATTCCGTTTCGCCGTTATGCCCTTCAGTGAATGTGTGAGCGTGGCCTGGCTCCCACGACCTTCCCACTCCGAAAAATGTAATTATGAGCCTCAGAAGGTGCTGCTGCAGACAAGAAATAAATCTGGGGAGTGAAAATGGCACAAAGCGGCTGCAGTGACATACTTGCAGTAGCCAGTGCGCTATTCCTGCCCCGTTTCCAGTGCGACGAGTCACGCATGAGGAGAGGTCTGATGTGATGACCTTTATATGTGCATTTGCTAAAATCTTGCAGTTCTGTAGTGTTTTAATTTCTCTATTTCAGTTCATTTTGATACATATTTATGCATTTACAGTATTTGTGTCATGGCTTGTTTTCCCCATTTCTTCTTTCCATCAGATTTTCATATTCCAGTCCCAGCTTTGAGATTATCACTGCCTACTTTCCAAAATCGATCAATCTCTTCCATAGAGGTCACACCCTCTGTCCCGTAAAGGAATTCCTAGACACGTCTTCAAAAGACAAAGACTGGTTTGTCTCTCAGAAGTTCACAGGTGACAATGGCAGACATCCCACCTCTCCCAGAAGTTCCAGGAGTCTCCCAGGAATTGACAGCAGCTCCCTCTCAGCCGCAGATGATGCACAGTGTCCTGGAAATCTGTTCCTGCACTATTCAGCGGGTGGTAAAATTTGCAAGATGTTTTACCGCCGCAACTCCTTCCCATTCAGTCGGCAAATTCTCCACCACCCTCTAGCCCCAGTTAGCAAAATTTACCGCCAACAGCGCCCAAAGCCCCCCCCCAGTCGAACCAGCACCAGGCTCGGGTAATATCTACTTTTAATTCCATCATACATTATACAGTATTTTTTTGGTATTGCAAAAAGCAAAGCTATTCCAGTTCTGGTACCCATAAAAATCTGAGGCATGGCAGGGGGGGTTACCAAGCCTAGTCAGCACCCCTCCTTCCGATTGTCCTTCATCCAGTTCGCTGAAATCGATGAGCCTAAAATGGGATGTTTGGAGGAGTTGATCACTCTGACAGGTGTCCCCCTCTCTCATCACCGTAGGACAGAAGCCAGGAGACGCATGTCTCGCTGTGAGACCCTTGAGAGATTTGTTCCTGACTGGGCACTTAGGAAGGAGCTGGAACTGGGCGGCCCAGTCCCTCCCAGTACTAAATCTCTCCGTCTGGGAAAGTGCCGTTCTCTCCATGCGGGGCAAAACACAGAGGTCAGTGAGAGCGGTGCTAATCAAAGAGCCTCCGTGATAATCTTGCAGGTGGCTGCGATTTATCGTCGCAGCCTGACATTTTCTGGAGAGTTTCATGGGTGTCATTTGCCGGCATAAACAAATACGGCACTAAGCCGCACTGATCTTCCTGCAGCCCTTCCTCTACTTTGCATCAGAGGAGCAACATTCGGCTCATTATATTAACCGATTTCATCAGAAAATGTCACATAACACACAGAATAACACAGGGTATAAATACCTCGCTTGAAACTTCATGCCATTGTCTAAATCTATCTCAAGTACATCTTTTCCAGATGTGTTTTTACTTCTTTAGGTTTTTTAAATTCAAATGGAATTCAATATGTCTTAATTCACGGAGCACAAAAGCAGGGTACCACCTAGGACCTGACAACCTTTAAATCACGCCCTGCTCCTCTGTGCTGTCTTCTCTCCTGCCAGTTAACCTGTTGGTGCATCAAAGCCATCAAAGCCAGGCCCATCAGGCTCTCTGGATAATTTGATCCATTATTTCGTTCTGCAGCTTTGAGCACCAGGGAAAATTCACTCGGCTAGACACAGCACAAGGCGACCAGACATTTCCCGGATACAAGACGATGATTCCAGCCAACAAGGGCCAATTTCCTATCGTTTGGGTATGTTTATAAGAGGCAGGCAATGATACAGGACCCGGCTTAGAGACACAGCTCTCTAAATGAATTTTATCACATGGAATGTAGCTCTGGTGATCCCAATTTATTTTATTTTGATTGTTTTTCTTTTTTCTTTTGAAGCTGCAGAACAGCAGTGGGGGGAAAACGTAGGGGAATAACTATTTTACAAATGTAACTGAAACATGATTGGACCCTCCTGTTTACGACACGACCTCGGCTGCGGGGCTTATCACCTCTACTGTTGGGTTTTGTGAGTATGACTTGGTATTGCTTATCTCATACTGTAGATACATTGTTGCAGCTTTAATTGTCAACATTTCCATAATGTGCAGTGCCAGCCCCCGACAGCCATTTTGGTTCCATGGCTCCGTTTCACTGCATGAAAGCAAAGATGAAAAAGCTGCTTGCTGGGACAACAGACACGCTGGTACACAGAACAATTAGGCTTTGATCAGAAATGACAATATCCAAAACTAAGACAAAACAAATGACAAAACTAAGGGTCTTCTGCTCTGCTCAGAAGGGCAATATAATGAATTGCAGGAGTGCTGTCTATCCTCCAGAGTTGCTTTATTTTATCAATTATTTTTCCTAACTGAAGAGAAGACAATACATTTTTGCAAATTATGTTCAGCACATATGGCTAAATTAGATAGTAGTCAGTGAGGGATGCTTATATTTGTTGGTAATGAGTGTATTAACTCCTTAAACAATTTTCTGCTTCTGAAAATTATATTTTGGAAAGTCTGACTCATAAATCCCAGCCTGACTCTTGACAGTTTACTTGATCTGTTTTCTGCCGCACATCTGTGGAAGACTTTAGCCAAATTGCTAAGCTGAGACAGTTTTGTCCCTCAACCTGATAATCACTCTTGTAAATTCAATCTTAAATAAAAAAGAAAATGACCCGTTTTAGTTCCCTTCTTGTTAAAACTTCTGAGCGAACCAACAGTGGATAAATTTGCTTAATATTTCAAATTCAAATAGCATCTTTGAGATGTACTGCTCAGTCGTTTAATCCTGCTGTGGCACCAAGACTGCACTAGATAGTTTTGTTACTGGGACAGCATCATCGTGGGATTATAGCGCCTCTTTGTTCTTGCACTTCTGTCTCTAAGAGTTACTTTTGACACCATCACCGCTGTAGAGTATGCTCTTTAATGTACACAGTAATCCTGTTGATCATGATAGATCTGCTTTCTGATGCCTCAGATTCTATCCGTCAGAAACCAGGACATTTTTGCTACTAAATTCAGTAAAATAGAATATCTTGTTCCCCGGGGTTAAGAGTTTGGGCCTATAGTTTCTCCACAAAGAAATTCACCATCTGACACCATTACCCAAGCAGCAATTGTGGCTGATTCATATTGCTGTGTTCTGCTGAAGAGTTGTAGAAAGTCGTCTTCTGTATTTTGGAATAAACAAACAAACCATTAAAAGACAGCTAAACAAGCACATGCAAGCTAATTCAGATATCCGAGATGTATTGGTGATAAAAGTCTTATTGTGACAATGTAAGTATCCACTAATAGAGATGCACGCTCCTTAAAAATCATAGCACTGTCACTGACTGAGACTTATCATTTTGTTATCACAATCATATTTTCTCATTGATAAGCAAAGCCAAGGAACTAGTCCACGCCTTTGTTACTTCGTAGCCTGAGTGTGACTCACCGTTGTGAGGCTGCTAAAACACCTCACTACCTTTCAGCTCCTTAATACGCCTCTCCGACCAAGATTAGAAAATCAGATCAGCCTAGATCTGCTCCGAGACTGAGAAGGGACCGTAGTGATGAAGCATTTCGGAGCTGTGGGTACTTTCCAATCTCACCCTCATACATCATGTATGCATATACGCCTGCATCTGAATATATGCACCTCTAACATGACAACCAGCAAAGAAAAGTTTATACTTGGTCTCCTCCCCCCGAATTAAGCACTGGGAGACAAGCTCCTATGCTGAAAGCCCCAGAAAAGCCTTCTGTGTGTGTGTGTGTGTGTGTGTGTGTGTATGCTCTCTCATTTCTCCATTGTACATAAGGACGATCTGCACTGCTCGGTTCAAAACAAATAAACAAACAAACAAAAACCACGTACTGTTTTCACATTTAAGTGTTGTACACAACATAGGTAAGAACTTAATTTCAAAATTGGTTTCTCATTCGGTCTAAATGCTTTGAACTTCAGTGAAACGTGTTTTTAACCTGCTAGAGAATTGTACTTAAAGTGTAATTTCTACGGCATTTACCCAGTGAATTTGTTGTATTGCACCAGTAAATGGGCTGTGTTGACTGTAGGAGTGTTTTGTGCTGCATGATTTACTATTAATAATAAACTGCAATGCCAAGGCACTGACTAGCAATGATGGAATGAGAGTGTCTGTGTCCATGACAATATTGCACACTGAGGCATGACAAATAGGTATAATTGTAATGTGTACGGTGTTATTAACCCAAAAATACCAGGTTGTGACAATGATTTTATTGGCCTCCAGTTTTAACACTAGGTCAGTGTTAAACTGACCATAAGCTAAAGGTGGCACAATATGTTTGCACACAGTCACGTGTCATGCAAACATTTTTCAAAATGAAAAAAGAAAAAAAAAAACAACGAAACATAAATGCAACACACTTGAAAACATAAAAAAATGATGAAAAATATGTAAATATAACCACACACACAAAAACGTAAATATGCAGGAAAAAAAACAAAAACATTTATTAAAGAACAGGAAATTTATTTAAAGAATGGAGAAGATGTTCTGGTCTCTTCAGGGGTTTGCTTTTATGCTCTCAATTTGGGTCAGAAACTTGTGAATTTAGAGAAACAGTTAATCTACCATGCAAATGAACTCGTTTTACTGCAGAGCATGAAATCGCTGCTACCTTTAAATTGTCGGTTTTTTCTCATTATTAGCAAAACTAGATGGATACTTTAAACACGGCACTGGGAGTGTACAAAGCCAAAGCAGAGCTACAGTATTCTCTTACTAGCAATTAGAATGCAAAAAATCTAATAAGAAAATCATCAGGCAACACAGGGTTATATACACCAGCATTGTTAATAACATCAATACCATTACATTGAACTAAATCCCAGGCAGGACTACGGTAATGGATTGTCCTGATTAGATTTGGGACATAACCCACAGGGTCAAGAACAGAGATAAAGGCAATTTTTAGTTGATTGCTATCACTGTCTACACAGGTAATAAAAAACCCGTCGCAATCAGAGTCTCGTCTGCTTAGATTGTGAAGTCCGATAGGAATTCGCCAAACTCATTTAGGAAAAGAGGCTTTTGACCATGTGGTCTGGACTTCACAATAAGTAAAGTAGGGCTAAACTTTAGCCCCAAAATGATGGCCCTGCCTTTATTTAACTCAGGGAACCCCAAAAGTCCACGTTTTTGGTCCCTCCCAGTTCCCAGTCTAGGGGTCCCCAAGGACCGGATTGGGAAACCCTAATTAAACTGATCAAAATTCAGCCATGCACTTACAGCACCTTTAGAGATCAAGACTCATTTCAGAGGCAAGTCCATCTCCTGCACTCTTTTGGGGTAGATTTGATAAATGCTGGATTTTCCTCTGATCTGAGGCAAATCTGTTTGCATGCATATAACTGAAAATGTCATGCTTTATTATCAATGATAATTATGTTTACAGGGTTACCCCTGACGGATTTTTAAAAAACTTTTATTTCTAGCAATTACTTGGGAGATTAAGTAATTAACACCTGTTTATATGCCATGCCTGGTGATCGAATACACAGAAATTCTTGTTATACAATGATGACAACATTAGCCATTCTAGTGGATCTGCAGATATGGCATAGAAGACTATCCAAAAAAAATGCTTTTGTACATTTGCTGCCTGGCTCCCGATGACAGGAGCAGCATATCATCATCCTCATCAAGTCCTCATTATTTTACACCACATCATACCTCTGGCTAGGGCATCATTCGCCTGGAGCTAGTACTCACTAGGATTCCCCACACTACTGCAGTACAGGGAGGCATCAAAAGGGAATTCATAATTATAACTGCTGTCCCAAATGTCAGAAGTGCAGTGGAATACTGAACATACACTTTCATACTGATATCATCCATTTACAATTTAATTATACCAGTTAAAACAGAAAAAAATAAACTTTTTTCTTTCATTTTCTGCTTTGTTTTGGCAACAGATGACTCTCAGGTAAATCTGTTAAACTATGTCCTGTATGTTCTATAAGATGCTCATAACTCCCATCAGAGGCAGACCCTGACTCAACAGACCTGCTGTCAGGAAGACCCATCAGAGGCAGACCCTGTCTCAACAGACCTGCGGTCAGGAAGACCCATCAGAGGCAGACCCTGATTCTACAGACCTGCTGTCAGGAAGACCAATCAGAGGCAGACACTGATTCTACAGACCTGCTGTCAGGAAGCCCATAAGAGGCAGACCTTAACTATACAGACCTGCTGTCAGGAAGCCCATAAGAGGCAGACCTTATCTATACAGACCTGCTGTCAGGAAGCCCATCAGAGGTAGACCCTGACTCTACAGACACCCTGTCAGTAACTCATAGAAACCAGAAATGAATATACATGAACTCTATGATGATGGTTCCCTTCTTAGTTCAATTTATTTTGGAGCTACATTAACAATCAACCAAAATTCAGCTATATGACATCAGTAGTATTTCCCCAGATAACTTGTGTGATCATGTCTGCACCCTCTGGGAGAATGCCAGCAGGCCATGAAATGCCAGTAATTGCTGCAATTTATTGATCATGTGGAGAGAACCTGCTTGGCCACGATGCCCTCATGTGGTTCTAACTAGTGTCCTCTGAGCACCCACAGGTTTCGTTAGATTGGCCCATTTTGGTCTTATTGGAGCCGGGGTCCTATTTTTCTCTCCAGCCTCACAGCTGCGCTAACAGCTTGCCCAAAGGTATATTTTTGCTCTGTTGGAAATGCCAATTCTGAAGGTACCACTCAATATTGTTTCTCTTACTTGCACTTTGGTTGACAGCATGGCCTGCTGGGTTTTGTAAAACCCTCATAATCTAAGCCGTTACTGCCATCTTGATTTCAGGTGGCGCACTGGGTCTGTGTGTGAGGGAAATGGAAGGCATTAAAGTTTGCTTCTGTTATAGCAAAGAGTGCATATGAATAATTGTTTATCAACTATAATTTTTCTGAGGGGCTTGAGCCTATCTGAACAGTACAGGGCACAAAGCAGGGGAACACATTAAACAGGATGCTAGTTATTGCTAATATATGCAAAATAATTCTTGCTTACACATTTTTTATTATAAATCAGTTGTTTTAAATTATATTCCCATACGACAACCATATATACACATACCTTGCTAGTGCTGAGTTGGAAACCCTTTTGCCTACAGGACAGCCCGAATACTTTATGGCACATATTCAGAAAGATGCTGGAATCTTCTCTTACAGCAGTCCTTACCCATGAAACCTTCCTTTTGGCTTTGATCTGGCTGGCTACTTGCCCCCTGAGCACACCCATTATGGCATTTTTCTCTTATTTTTTTTTTTTGTTTATCACTCCCGTCCCTAGCTAGCCACTTTACTACATTAAAATCCAAAAGTAATGCTAGATGCTAGAATCACTGCGTCAAGCACCAACAACCATCACATCTTCAAAATCACCTACTGTAGATCACACGCAGTGCTCACTGCAAAGCTTGTTGGAGCAGCAACCGGCCCTTAAACTGCACACGTTGCCCATTCTAAAGCTTGTTGGAGCAGCAACCGACCCTCTATGTGCTTTATGTGATTCTGTTCATACAGTAGGAGCAGGCTGTGGGTGTAAATGTACCAAATAAAGTGACCACTGCGTATATGTTTGAAGAAATTATTCATGTGCATTAATTCAGTATGACATTTGTGTAAATTCTCTAAATCATGCCCCGGGGCCTTTTGGGTGTGTTATGGAAGAATAAACAAACATCTTACTTTTGGTATCCTCAAGGGGCAGAAAGTGATCCTTTCCATTTTACATTTTGCAGGCTGAATTGCATTCGAGAACGTTGTAGGTGAGGATGTCTGCGAGAATTGCTTAAAAATGATCTACATTCAGTCCTAATGGATTCTGAATATATGTAAATCAGCAAGGAATCATTCTTTGAATTAATCTTACCTTTTTATATGCTTTTGTGTTAGCTTTAAATTCTTACATAATTTTCTAGAGAAAAATCATCCAGAACTATGTGACTTGACAAGAGTAACTTGATAATCGTCTCAGCATGTCAAATATGAGAAGGAGATATTAGATAACTGCAGAAATACCTTGGATTGGTATTTAAGTATGTTGAATGGCTATGGTCTTGAATAGCTCTGTTGTATGATAAGAATCAAACAACATATGATCACTTCGCTTTCTTTTTCTCCTTCCATATTAGTGCTATCACAAAAATGGTACAATGTCACTTTCAAAAATCTCCGTGCCATGTGGCCTCATGTGTCGCAGTTACTGCAGCAGATATCTTCTTGCGTACTTCCTCTCTACGATCAGATGCCTTCTTAGACCCCTACACTCCATAACCTTCTGTCTAACTATTTTCCTCTCCCACCTGCCATCTGCTGTGGACCTTCTCAGAATGCATCCATCTTCAAGAAAGGATTTGCTGATAATGTAATGAACTGTGGAGGGTATTATATGTTGCACTCGGGAGACGTACATAATGTGATTAAGTGCACTAGTGGAACAATGTTATCTGCGTACGACTTCATTGACGGACCACAAGTTGCAGGGGTATAAAAAAAGTTCAATCAAACAAGTCTTTTTTTACACTATTATTTAAAATGTGCTCTCATAGAGATGTAAACCAGTTTTGCCTGTAAAACCAGGAGCAACCCAAGGCATAGTGAAGGGTGTAAACAATTACATGCAGTGGTGCCGTTATAGGACACGCATTTGGCACACGTTTGTAAAGAGATGACCATCCTCTGCCTGCTGCGAGAGTCATGTGACATCAGGCAAAACTCAGGCCTTAAATTTAAAGCAGTCTGTTATATTTAATAGTAATAATATTAATAATAATTATTAAGCTAGTGCACATGTTTCCCAGCAACATGAAGAGGGCAAATGTAGGTTCACAGAGTGGTACGGACATACACGTTATTGATGAGCTGCCTTAAGTATAGGCCACCACATAAATATCAGCACTGGCACAGTATTAGATTCACTCTCTCTTCCGACTATTAATACACGGAAATGGCTTTGTACCCAACAGTGTAGCAGGCCGCGCCGTCCAGACAAACGACACCAGACTTTTCACCGTTTTCCCACTGCATGCTACTTGCAGCGAAGAGGGGCTTAATTTAGCTGATGATTTACTAATGGGTGATATGGTAGCTTTAGCAGATTATACTGGGACACGACTTCTTACCCAGTAGGCCACCCAATGGGCAATTTCAATAAGTCTCATTTTGTTTACTTAGAAAAAAAGAAACAAACAAAAAATTATTGCAGCTACCACCCCCCCCCCCCCATCACCCACATCACCCCCCTGACTCCCACAGCGCTCCCCACTGTCACTATGGTTTACAAGTACCTTAGACACAGCACTAGCAGACTGTGGTATTTCCAGATTATCCTACCCAATCCCCCTGGGGTTATCCTGCTTTTCTACATGTGAGTTGCCACACAAAATTCCATTGTATGATTTTACATTGACAATAAAGGTGCCCTGTGTCATCAAGTGTGTAGTAAGCATATGACTGAAGGTTGGTGAGGAACCCTTACAGGCTGTTGTGGAGGATCCCATTCAAGGACAGGGGTAGCTGTTTCCTGGTTGGCAGGACCCTCGAGTTTTCATATTAATTTTTGTGGTGGTGAGGCCTGTAGAGCAGTGGAACTACCTAAAGCCACTTTGCCAGAACATGTGAGCGGTGGGCGGAGTTTACAACCGAGAGTCTGGCAAGACAGGCGGCTTGAGCTCTAAGGCTTAGTCGTGGCATTTACCGCGGCCAAAACTCGACGGACGTGGAGAGCGATAACGGGGCGGTGACGGCGGTTTAACGTCTGCCAGCCTTTAAAGCCCCAGGATTCACATTAGCGGGGATGAGGGGGAAAAATCAAAAAATCAGCCAGCTGGTTGACCGCCTTCCAAATGCAATGCAAATGAATCCCTTGACCCCAGATTTATGAATTATGTATAGTTGTTGGGGATCCATCAGATAGGGTCACATGGCTAAAAACAGCACCCCACAGGTTCACACTGAGGAAACACAGCAGAAAAGCACGGGGGGGGGGGGGGGGGGGGG
>JAODJU010000040.1:9392387-9412337 GCA_026776725.1 Gnathonemus echidnorhynchus | reverse complement strand
GGGGGGGGGCACGGGTAATTAGGGACACAGCCAGAGGGCCTAAGCGGGTGGTCAGTTGTTAAAAAGGTAGGGGCCCTGCTGGAAGAGAGGCTGAAATGCTGTGTCACAGGCACGTGCATGCAGGGATCGTCTAAGCAATGACTGATGGGAAACCTGGAGTCGGGCGTATCAACAGGAGTCAGCCTCTGACATGTAGCCAGCCTCTGACATGTAGCCAGCCTCTGACATGTAGCCAGCCTCTGACATGTAGCCTTCTGCCTCACGAGTCAATGGAATCGTGTCACTTACGGACCCACAGAACGAGAGCAGAGCTGTAAGGAGAGTGTTTTATAGCCCCGAATGGAACGTGTGTTTGGTCTCTGTCTGGCTGACAGACATACTGTGCCAACGGGCCTTGGTAGCAATTATAACACACTTGCTTTGTTGCATTGCAACATTTTTTAAGCCTAACTGTAGATGCATTAATTGTGAGATTCTGAAAGTGCAGTCAAATTTAAACCTCAGGACACTCAAATTAAAATAAAACTCTGAGACTAAGTGCTTCTTTGCTATTTCATTTGTCTATTTGATTTTGTTTGGGCAAAATCTAATGCCTGTGGTCGATACTGTACAAGCTCTCCAAAGGAGTTTTAAAACATTATTATAATAGGACTGTGAGAAATGTATTAATATATAATATTTCCCAATGCAGTGGTATTCTGTTTATGTCTCCTATCTGGCCTAAAATAGAAGTAAAAAAAACCCCACACAACAAACCTCGTTTAGTGGGTATCTATCCGCTTTCCATAGCCACTTGTCCGTTCAGGACCTGGAGCCAATCCCAGGAAGCACAAGTGAAACCTTGGATGGGATGCCAGTCTTTCAGAGGGAACATGCAGACTAAAGCCAAACCCATTTAAACTGCATGGTTTTGGGCCGTCAGAGTACCAAGTGAAAACGCAGATGAGCACAGGGAGAATACAACACACAAAAAGCCAGGGCAGAGATCAAACTCGCACCCTCAGAGACACTAGCCGTCCCTAAGTGCCAGCAAAATTAAAATTTAAAATGGAGGTATGTCAGTGCAGCTTTTCTATGCTTAGGCTCTTCTCGCATGAAAGAAAATGGAAAACAGCATACAGTTATGGAGCTGTTTATACCTTCAGGATTTTATGTCAAAATGGATTCATAAGTCACTTATTTTACTGAAAATTGGGGGAATTATATAAGCATAAGACTTTTTAGGTGTCTTGGAAAAAATTGGCCATGAATTTTATGGATGACCTATTCATAACCATGTCTTCCTGACGCACTAAATGGCAGACCTGTGACAGGCAGCAGTAATAAAAAAAGCCAAATTAATTTATTTTGCTTCCACCCCTCGCATAGGACTGGCAAAACAGCCTGCTGTGAATGCAAACAAGCCCAGTGATGGAAAACGGCGAGACCAGCCTCAGCGAATACTGTCAGCTAAGACTGTAAACCTGGCCCCCGTATGTATTATCCTGATGAAAAGCTCAGCGTCCC
The DNA here is from genome assembly GCA_026776725.1 of Gnathonemus echidnorhynchus. Taxonomy (NCBI): domain Eukaryota; kingdom Metazoa; phylum Chordata; class Actinopteri; order Osteoglossiformes; family Mormyridae; genus Gnathonemus; species Gnathonemus echidnorhynchus. Next base: position 9,410,831 of record JAODJU010000040.1, on the reverse strand, counting down.
TCCAAGATGACATACAGCCTCGTTCCTTGTTCTTTGACTTGATTTTCATGATATTTTACTTCACCTGAGCTGAGGTGCTCAGACTTCCAGGGTTGCCAAGTTTCACACATTGTCCCAGCTGTGTGAGGGGATTTTTTTTATATCCTCCGTAATTAATGGGTTTGTGTGCCTTCTGCGTGTACAGCAGGGAGCACTGTGGGCTCAGACTTCTAGGGTTGCCAGATCGATTCCAGCCCCAGCTGTGTATCTGGGATTTTCATATTCTGATTATTTAGTGGGTCTGAGCACCTTCTGATGGACTGTAACCCCATCCAGGGTGTCCCACACTTCCTAGGAGTGGGTCCAGACACAGCCTCACACTACACTGGATAAAAACCCATGAAAAATAGATGAAGCCACTACAGACCCTTATGAAATCAATGGGATCTAATCAAACAAACAAACAAAGCTAGCTAGCTCTTTGTTAATGTGCTCAGAGAACAGCGGAAAAACAATTTGATAAAACATCAAACTGCTGCCACGCAAAGCACCTGCTGAATCTTTATTTCATTAGAAAATTATGATCCTTGAGGGTATCGATTGTTACCTCAGCATGCGTCAGAATGCGGCGCGACATGGATCAGGTGCGTAACGCCTTCAGCCGGCCACACGAGCCTTGATTATTCACTAAGTGCATGAACATCGACTAAACGTCTGCCGTCTTTGAAGCTGCAAGGTTGAATATCTAAAAGAAAAGAAAAAAAAAAACTAATGCAACATAAATTAAGCAAAGACACTCTGCATTTTACTGAATCATTCAATGGCCCTGTAAATAGCATGCATTAGCATGGGCTTGAAAGTATTCAGGTTAAGGTCTGCAATGGTGGTGTGTGCAGTGGAAATGCTTTTAAAACATGTAATCTGTAGTACTGTTATATACCATCGCGTGACAATAGGCAGCATCCCAGATACGCTCCAGGAAGAAGGTCCAGTGTCCTGGGCTATGCAGTAAATACAGGAAGGTCCAGTGTCCAGGGCTATGCGGTAAATACAGGAAGAAGGTCCTGTGTTAGTGTGAAAACACTAAGATATTAAAACCTATCCAACCACATGTTTTAACCACACAATCCAATCAAATTTTTCCTAGCGAAATCTTGGAACTAAACCATTCCTGCTAAAATTTGAATGGGTCAAGATGAGTTTAACTCTACCAATTCGGGCCTCAGATGGGTCGATCGAGAAAAATCTAGCTGCAACATGACTGAAGACTCGGAACACAATAAAACAAAACAGACCGAGACGGATCCCCCCTTCCAAACAATAACCCCCCATCCCTCGTCCTGCCCACCTGCCACTTCCAGCACGCCATCAGCTCACCTCAGTACAGGCAAAGTGCTCATGAATTGTCATTTATTTCACGTTTATTGCATTGTTATTGTTTATTTGTATGTGTACTTTTTCATGTCTGTATTAGTTTTAGATGGATTGTTTATGTTTTTTATCATTAGTTAGGTAGGTAGATAAGTCTAAATTGGCAATCATTTGGGGTCTGGAATGGACTAAATACATTTACATTATTACTTATGGGGAAATTAGACTTGGACCTCAACCAAATTGCAACTCGACCAGCTTCCTCGAATGAATTAAGTTTGTGTTGCAAGGTACCACTGTATTTGAGATTGTGGCAGGATTGTTTGGCAAGCTGCACTTTATGGGCCTGTAAGCTACTCTGACCTCACAGGCTCCCTGTTGGGACCCCCCTGCCTTAGATGCCAGTTAGCCTGTGTGACGGTGTCTCAGCCTTACATTAATAAGCAGGTACTGAAAATTGATGGGCGCACATTTTTAAAACAAGGCTTACTGGATTTAGGAAACGTTAAAAATGCCAATAAAATCAAGAGCTATATATGCAGAGAACCTGATAATCACAGTGCCTTTGTTCAGCAGAATCAACACATTCTGAAATATTCCAGAATAATCATATACTCTGGAATGCACGGTCTGAGAATGCAGAATATGTGACAGACACAGCCTTCCTTGATGAGACAACTGCAGCAGGCTCTGTGGTCTGCAGTAAAATACATATTTATATAATTAGCATGTATATTTTGTGTCTTTGTAATTTATTTATGTATATAATATTGTACATATATTATATACACACATAAATTACAAAGAGTCAGCTTCAAATATTTTTTTTTTTTAACCAAAGATTATGACTTCTGCTGTCTGTTATAAAATATGTATATTTATTAAAAATGGCTTTAACCCAAATCACGAGTGAAACCTCATTCAAATTATTCCAATTTAAATTAGTTTTGAAACTAGAAACAGATCTTTATGTTCTGTAGCACCACACACAGCTGTGCATTTCCAGAGGCGGTGTGAAAAGTAGCCCATTCATAAAAACCCATCCAGTACATCCATGTTTCATCGTGCCAGAGTGACGCTCTGGGCTGCTCTCAGCAAACTGCAAAGGCAGGAACAAACTCACAGAGGCGATTATCAGAGGCACCTGCAGGGTTCCGGCCGCAGGTCGCGCTGACGTCTCGCAGGCTATAACAGCTCTAGTTTTTGACAAGCCGTCACATCCTCTTGACGTAATGAAATCTTAAGCTAATTAGCATGGTTCCCGCCACCATCAGCGGATGACGCATTAAAGGCAGATTGAGTGGGCAGATGTGTAAGCTTTGGGCTGATGGAGACGTGTAGCAGGTGTGAGGTGTTGCGTGGGAAGTCGGGGCCTGTAATCACGGTGCAGCCTTGTCACAAAGAGAGGAGATTTCTGATAGCATGGCATAACAAGACCTCGAGCCGTGCTGCGGAATGGAGAAAGTATCACACGCACGCTGCAGATTAACAAAGAGCCGTTTCCCCCCCCCCCTGAAATCTGCAGACATTACGGGATCTTTTTCAACTCTTCAGAAACTGATGACTGTTTCAAAACATCTATCCCAAACAACTTATTCAGATCGATTTCCTACGAGCCGGTGCCTTTGTTGTGTGAGGATTGAGGACCCACCCCAGCGATGCGTGAGAGAGCAGGGGGTGTGTGTGTGCGATGAGCACAAGGGAGTCGTCGCACACCGACTGCACAACATGCACTGATGCCTGCAGCAAAGATCTTTGCTTGTGCCGAAGATCATAGATTCCCTGCACGCAGAACCGGAGATAGCAAACATTATGTAGGTGGAGCGCTGTCATCACACACCTCCAGGGCTATGGCTTTGTATCCTGTGTGTATGCGTATGTGTCTATGTGTGTGTGTGTGTCTGTGTGTGTGTGTGTCTGTGTTCTCCTCATGACCACAAGGGGCTCCTGCTGTACAGACAACTTTGTCACACTGCTGTTGTGAGAACCATAAAGTGAAATTATCAAATAATAATAAAAAAAAACTGTCATTTATGCATTAATGATCACACTAATTGCCCCAGAATGAAAAAATATATATATTGTGTGCCATGAGCCACACAGGTTTATTACATTTATTTTGATGTGCTGAATTTTATAAGTTAAAATTTGTTTAAAACAGTCCAAGGCACACATTCATGGCTATACATCTATAAAGCTTTATCTAAAAAAGACATTATTAGACAGTTCATTATTTTAATTACTATTATTATCCATTCATCCAACCTGCTTATCTTACTGGGTCGCGGGGCATCCAGAGCCTATCCCAGAAGCAATGGGCACGAGGCAGGGAACAACCCTGGACAGGGGGCCAGCCCATCACAGGGCACACTCACACACCAGTCACTCGCACACCTATGGGCAATTTAGGAACTCCAAACAGCCTCAGCATGTCTTTGGACTGTGGGGGGAAACCGGAGCACCTGGAGGAAACCCCACGACGACATGGGGAGAACATGCAAACACCACACACATGTGAGCAGGCGGAGACTCGAACCCGGGTTCCAGAGGTGTGAGGCAACAGTGCTAACCACTGCACCACCATGCCGCCCCAAATTTTGTTATTATTATTATTTATTTATTTATTTTTTTGATGTTTTGATCGTGAATCTGAAATTATACCAGTGTATTGATCAGCATTGGCTTGTAGCTTCTGCCAGTTTGCTGCAGAGAAGGTAACAGCAGACGTTACACAATTCCCCTGGCAGCTGGAGATATAAGACCTGGGCTTTGTGTGGTCTGAGCATGTAAAAGATCTCATTCCTGTCAAGTCTGTGATAGTAGCAGGAATGTACCACAGTCGGGTTGTTTCAGCCGTCGTACTTTGGAGGTGACATGCAGCAGCATTTGGAGGAAGTCCTGATGTTACTGTCACGTAGTGCTGTGTTGTTTCACTGTCCTGTGTCACAAACTTCAGGTTATTAAGCGGTATTCATATAATAAGGTTTTTTTCTTTTTGTTCTTCTTCTTTTGCTTTCTGTCCTTCTTTGCTAATCACCTTGGCTTCACTTAACAGGACTGCTCCTTGTTCCCAAAATGATTTCAAGTAATGAGATAAAGAACAGAAGAGCCACAAACTGGGACATTATTATTATCAAATGGGCTTCTGTCTGGTGTCCTTGTTCCGAGTTTCTACATTACTGAAAGTCTTTTGTGTGACATCTTATAGATAATTACTCTTCTCTTTGAGAAAAAATCTGGGGGTGGCGGAGGCCTGCCAGATATCAGTTTAATTTTTTTTTCTTACTCACAAGCAACTGATATTTAACTTGATGTATTCAGGGTAAGAGAAAGATCGATCCATCCAAATACTTATCCATTACGGTGTTACTGCAAGTTTGGAGCGTTTCCCAGAAAGCATACAGCATGAGAGAGTAGGCCAGACAACCCCAAGACACACACCCACACCAAGAACACACACATGCACATGTAACCAAATCTGCATGGACTGTAAAGTGGAGTAAATCCACAAGGACTGAGGAGGAGGAGCGTACAACCACCATGCAAAGAGGGCCCAAGAAAAACCAGAACCTTGAAGACGTGATGTTACAAAACTGTGAGGCCTCTGCACCCACCAGCAGGAATGATCCGGAGCACAGGAAGGATCCTTCCCCCAGCCGTCTGATTAGCTTCTGTGGTGCGTGACATTTACAGACGCCACTTCTTCAAGAGGCCCCCGACAAAGGGACGAATGAGAGGCAATCATTGTCTCCGCAACCGAAACGCCGTCAATCTACTGCCAATTACCCGAGGTGTAATTCAGCACGCTTGTTTTTGTGTTCCTCTTACACGCTGTTTATTCTCTGCGACATCACTCGAGGTCACCTTCCTCGCCAAATGCCACTGGCCTACCTCACAGCAAAGCCTCTGAGATGCCCTTTGCGTTGAGTATTTATTAAGGTCGATCTCGACCCGGGGGTTGGGGAGTTCGGTGTTATACTGCTGCTCTGACATGAATCGCAGTGGCTCTCTGGAAAGAATACACCCTTAAAAGCACTTTCCGGGGCTTTCTCTCACAGACACACACACACACAGAGTTACACACACACGGGGGCCTTTGCCCCACCTTCAGCAACGACCTGTGATTCCCCGTAAGAAACCGGCACGTTGGTCATGCTGGGAGGAACACTGCACGTGCGGAGCTGCTCACACAGCTGGGATTAAAGCGCACTGCGTAAACGCAGCCCTGCCCGAGCCACTCAGCCAGCATATGGGAGTCTGCCGCTCGGATGCCGTCTCCACATGGCTGCCCGTCTCCACGATCGCCACGCACGATGCCGTAATAATCATTCCAATCAGCTTAATCCAAATTCCATATTGCGCCCAGCAGATGTACATACGGTGCCACTATCGGGGGTAATGCAGCAGTTCAGCATCCGCGCTCCCACTGCGAACCAATCAGCTGTTCAAGCTTGACAGATGTCCCATAAAGCAAACAAACGGCACCTGCGTTCGTGAGAAATTTAACCCTCAGTCAAAGAGAAGCCAACAGCAAGACAGCGGCCGGCAGCAGGACTCGGGCTGTGTGGCGGTTCATTCCAGGCACAGGACAGCAACCCCTTCGAAACCAATCAGCAGCTCCTTTTTGCAGTTTGCTGTGAGGAAAGACAGGCCAAACACATGCTGTACGTGTGATTATATTTACCATGCTAACAGTGGTCATATTTATCTGCCCATGTAAAGCGAGCACTCCCAGCACACCGTGTAATTCCCACCTGAAGGGCCAAAGGTTTATTTACCTTTTCTTGTAAAGGATGCATGTTATCATAACAGCCGTGATGGCCTGCTGTGAGACGTGCCTTCCTTTATTTTACATTTCCTGTAAATACATTGGCTCCTCTGGGCTGAAAATGATTCACAGTTTAATCCACCTGCCAGAATCTGCATCAAAATGTTATTGAATTTGATTGTCTTACGCAACAGAATAAAACGTGCCTATGAACTACATTTGAATAAAAGAAAATAATGTCAATTTGTTGGAATTTTTGTTACATGTATCTTCTACTTGGATCACTTAATGTCTCTGTTTTTTTCATCTATACTTAGCATACTGAGAGCTTTCTGTTGTGGTTGTCTTTTCTATTCAGACTGCTGAGGAGATGCTGAAGAACAGTCGAGAGGAATATGGAAAAAGGGGCTGTGAGCGACTGGCAGGTTCTGCAGCTCTGGCCTGACCGGGCTGGGAATATAATACTATGTAGCAGACTAATCCACAGGCAGAGGACAGAACAGGCTGACCTTTAACCCACATTTACATCGGCAGCCTTGGGGAGGTCTGACGCACTCGGAGATCCTGCAGCTGAAGTGCAGACTCGTGTCACATGTGCGTCCGAGGGTGAAAAAATGACTTGGAAATGTTTCAAGGCAATTATTTCCTAAAACAAATAATTCACCCAGGAAAAGCAACTGGAAATGCTCAACTGGAATGCCGTCAGTGCGCTGCTCCTTGCTGTCAACAGGGGTGTTGCTAGAAATATTGGGCCCCATGAAAAGCATATTGAATTGGGCCCTCGATCCAGACCAATCCAAATATCTTCCAAATTTTTTAGGCCCACCTCGAATCATCCTATCTTTCCCCCTCTTTATGCCCCCCCCCGCTATCAAGTTCCAAATGCATTTCTGTGTGAAGCTTAAATGTTTTTAATTCTAGGTGTGCTTGGTGTGCCTGATAAAAAATGAAACCTTATATATAGATACTGATAGCTTTTTCATTATTCTGATATATCTGTGGAATTCTCAAATAAATATGTTCCTGGATTTAATAAATCAAGAATGGGTTTGTGATCTGCGGTTGAATGAATCTCTTTGAGTCTTTGTTTGTGTGTGTGTGTGTGTGTGTGTGCGAGTTAAGTTTATATTATATTGTGGGGACCAAATCTTCCCCACAATGTAATAAAAACCTGTCCATTTCTCATGGTGCCTACAAAGATCTGTCAATGCAATAAAAAAACTAAAAATGCCAAAAGTCTTGAATTTTGTTTGGTTACTTATGGTTAAGGTTAGGTCTGGGTAGGGGTTAAGGTTGTCATTGCTGGGATTAGGGTTATGCCCTAGACCCCAAAAATATCTTTGTATTTCTTTTTTTATTTAGTTGTGTTTTTTTTTTTTTTTTTTTTTTTTTTGGGGGGGGGGGGAGGCGGGTAATGGCATCAAAGTTTCAGATCAGATCAGCACACCGTCTGTTCCTAACACATGACAACTTGTCCTCAGTGACCTTGCTTTCATGTTGCTGCCCATTCAATCCCAAATTAATTACTCAGGAGCTTCAGTCCCATGGTCTTCTGGGTAATGTAGTTTTGGAATGCCTTCGACTGATTTCAATTTTACATAATTTTCAATTTTCAAGTACATAATAGCAGCGGTTAATCATATCATTATATGTTCTATTTCATGTATGTTTTGCTTAGTTTAGCTGATCTACTTATCTTTGTATCTCATTTTGGTAAACACTCAGTGTTTTAAGAAATGTGCTTTCTAAATGAATTTTATTTACTAAAAGGTTGTACATACCTTCCTATTGTACAGGAATAAGAGGCGCCTGATGTAATCTGGAAGTTTCGGGGATATTCATGAGCAGTTAGTGTGCATGCCTGTATATTCCTGCCCCCCCCTCCTATATGCGTGCCGACCTGGCAGCCAAAGCCAGCAGGCTGGGGGTTAGAGATGGGCCTGCTCCAAGGTAATACCTCCCCGCAAAGGGCACCGCAGGGTAAGTAATTAAGTCATTATCTCTGTTGCCCTGCTTCTTCACTGGAGACCACTCTGGCTGACAGCGCTTCAATTACGGCCACAGTCAGAATCTGTCCTGCTGGGACCACTGCTCTGTCTCCCAGAGTCCTTTGCTTCCCAAAACAAAAGCGGGAGCTGATTCTTTTCCGAAAGTGTTAGTGACGATAAATGGCCTGAATATCAACGGTGGATGCTGGCCTGATGCCAATGATAAGCTACTACTTTTATTTATTTCTAAAAATCATGCTCTTCTCGGATGCAGTTTTTTCTTTGACGTGATGCTCCAAAGAACACATTAACGACGCCGTTGAATGAGGATGATATATATACTGAAAATCTTGCAGTGTCACCGTGGGCTCTTCAGAAATGATTTATTAAACCAAAGATCCTCTTTCCACACTGTTTTCACTAGGCCATTATAAGGTTATATATGTAAATAATGTATGTTACAGAAGTAAATGCTTAACTGTGATTTGTGGTTTTCTGCTCAGTAAGCAGCAGTCCTTCAAATAATCCAGTGTTTTCGTGAGATTCTAATTTAGATTAGCTTTGACCCAAGTGCACTTGTGAGCTCTCTTCCGGACCTGACTGTGAAAATGAATCATTCTAGTGAAGTGTGCAATCTGGGCAAATCTTCTGTTTCTCCTGTAAAGTAAGGAAAAAAAAAAACATTGAGGAAAAAAGTCAACAGAAGTATATCTCATTATTAAAACATTTCCCCAAGGCAGGCCATTCAGATATTAACCAAAGCCGTGAGTATTCCTCACGCTGTACATTGTGTTCCTGCATTAAATTTAATACTGAGAAGTATTATGTGTTTGCATTGTCCTGGTTAATGTTTAGAGCTCTGCTATATATATCCGTGTTTATATTCTTTCCGAACAGAGAAAGTTATCCACACTCCCACACTTTGTTTTCGTGCTGCAGACAATTAGCTCTCCATCTCATGTCTTTCCAAGAAAATGTTCATCGTCGCTTTTAGCAAAGCATGTTTAGACCAGGCTTACTGAGTCTCCTTTGCTTCCACCTCCCCGCCCCTCTGCCTCTGTGCCCTCTAATTTGGAAAATATATTTGGTCTGGGAATCATTGTCTCTCTTCGCGGTCATTTGGTTTATCTTACATCCCGCCTGCTCTCTCGGGGCATGCATTTTGAGTAAATAATTACGTTGTCTTCTTGGCTAGACCGGTCGGAGGTTTATGAGGCCCATCATATTCTTGTTTTCCCAGGCACATGTGATATGTATTGTATATGAAAATATATTTCCCCAGTTGCTGAAGAGCCTCTTGCCTCAATATTACGAGTGGAGACTAATATTTTTATTCCAATCCGTCTCTTTCGATTAGCTTGACAGCAACAGAATACTTATTTCATCTAATTTCAATTTATTTTAAGAGATATAGCAAATTAAGCAAATACGTAAATGCATCTCTACATGGGAGGGACCCAGTAATGCACTGAGCATGAATACAGCCTTAGTCTGCTGTGTTTGGATGCATTCGCATTTCCATTATTGAGCAGATGCATTTGCCCAAAGTGACATACGACTGAGGCACATAATACATTATAAGCATCCAGCTGTCAAGGAGTCAAATCGGCATAAGTGTAGCCAGGCTGAGCTTCCAGTGACTGCCCAGGTACAAGTGTAAGCAGGATTGGGGCAGGAACTACACAACGGCGTCTAACAAAGCGAGAACCTCATAAGGCAGCAAATCAGCAGGCATGGTGCGGCAGTAAAAAGGATACTTAGCACAGACACTCGTTCTTTGGTACATTTCCGTATACTGGCATTTTGGCTAGGGTTTGGGCGAAGGAGGTTATACCAGGCCGTGGGCATCGCGTTAAAGCTGGGTTAGGATGGCATCGACAGTGGATGGTGGCGTTTACGAGGTGACCGACCCAGTAGGAAGAAAGGAAATCATCTCGGCACCCGTCATTCATGTGGAAAAAAAATTCATACTTCCAGTCATCTCCGGAGCTGATGGAGAGGCAATGCTAAATATCCGCTACCTTGGAAACAGGGGGTGCCCCCGCTCTGTGATCCATTAATAATGCCTTTAAGGAAATCTTCCTCCACGGCTTTCTGTTCATTGACCGAAGGCACACGTTGCTGCAGGCTTATCGAATGCATCTGTGGCTATTGGCGCTATCTGCTTTGCGCGGGTGGCAGGCAGGAGGACACAGGCTACCGCATTGTGTCGGCTGCCCCGGCGGCTCCTCGCTCCCTCCGCTCATTGCTCATCCCCGGCAGTCCCTGCACACACAGTCACGGGTGGTCAGGAACAGGCAGCAGCAATTTGTTATCCCAGCTACATTCGAAAACCCTATCAATTACAAGGCCCTATGAAAATATATTTTATCTGAAGGGCTGTCATATAGCAATCCGGTTGTTTATCTTTGAGCGATCTTTAGCGTAAAAATGTCCCCGTTTCATCAAAGATTAGTGCACCGACGCAAGAAAGGCGGCGAATCTCACCCAACTGCGCTCATGCGACCTCCATAGGCTCGATCCAGCCGGTTTCAGGCGGGGAATCGGATTCGTCCTGCCAATAAACACGTTACATGCTGAATCTCCAGCCTTACGCTTCTCGGAAAAGGGATTTCAAAAGCACAGCTGCCCCTTGTGGCTTGGCTCTTGATGAACGCATCCCTAAACGTGCAATTAAATAGAAATTTCCCTCACCGATTTCCTGTCCCTCAAACGGATTAATTTGCCTGACATGGAATCAGAGGTACCTCTGTGGAGCTGCCCCCTACTCCCCAAGCTCCATTTTCTTGGTGATGCAGGTGTTTGCCCATGATTCCGCCCCGGGACACGACCTCAGTAAAGCCGATTCTCATGAACTATAACTGGGAATGTGATGGAACTGTCAGATCAACCCCCACATCCCTTTTCCAACAACAAATCTGACAACTGCGCTACTTCGCTTCCAATTTCTCCGGAGAAAAGGTCTGGATGCCTTCTTTCCAGAAATATCCCGGCTCTCGTGGCATTGCCATTAGATGTCTGTTCGTCTGGTTTTGTTGAAAGCATGCCCTTAATTTTTCAAAAATCTTACATACTATCATTATTATTGCCAGGAACATCGACTATATACTTGACGGCTGGCTTGTTACCCACACAGATATGAATGACTATTTCTTATATGAATATATTATGTTTGACATTTATCAAAAAAACATGGTTATTCTAAATATAAGAATTAAGACATAACACATACAGAACCAGGTAATCAATCAGCAGAGAATGTCTGGTGTGTTTTACTTGAATTAAACAATTAAAATTCAAAAACTGCCTGTACAGTCTCTTTAGTTACTTTGTGATTTTGACACAACAAAATGTAATTACACAGTTGGTGATTACAGAAATTCTGGCTCCTCATAGGGCCTCACCTACGTAACATCTTGCGTGTAAAAGTCTCTCACTAAATTTATTTGGTTCGGCTCTTTGGAAGTTTGCATCGGCGCCACCATGTGTCAGTCTGCTGTGCCGTCGGGGTTGAAGAATAGCCTGCCTGTTTTGCAGCGTTTATAACGAACAGTTAAAGAGCACATTCTGCATGCAGGATGCACAGCCTGCTGAGGTATTCCTATTTTCATGAATGCTTAAGAAGACACAGAGAGCTGCTTATACATCTTCCTGAAATGCTCGTCTAGCATAGCGGTTTGCTAGCGGCTGTCATCAATCCATTTCACAGATTCCCTTAAAGCAGGCAGAGATTGACAGCATGTGCTCCTGCCCAGCCTTACTGGGTTTCAATCCCATCCACTATGGGTTTCAAAGCCTCATTTCTCCTTGCCTCCAGCAGTACCACTTATAAGGTCTACAGTTTCACGTAAGTCAAACAGAGAGACCACTCTCCTGGATAGCGCTCATCTGTGTTACGGTGGCACAGGATTTCGAATGTATTGGGATACCATCGTTCACCACCCCTGTACGCTGTTTCTCTGCATGCAGATGAGCTTTGGTTTGTGCAGGGAATTCTGTTGGTACCCCGGTTTCGCTTCGTGTGGACCTGCCTGCACACATGGCTGAATGCTATGCTGGCTAACTCTGAGGCTGTATCCATGACTGTGGTCACGTTGTTGAGGTTTCCACAAACCACAATCCACTTGATATTCCTTCATTCCTATAAACCACCACCCTGCCACATGGACACTCACAGAGAGACACAAGAAAAAACATACTATAATTTCAAATGTACCAAGATCTAATTTTTTTTTGGTTTAAAATACCTGACTTGGAAATTACATCATACTTGCTCAAATATATTTTTCTTACAAACGGCAAAAGTAAAAAATGACACAAATCACACAGCTACTGGTTATTTATTTCCCTGTTCAATTATGTAGGGAAACACATTTGATGTGACTGCAAGCACAGAAGCTCAGCTGAGATCACTGTATCGTTCCAACTTTTGTGCATGATGTTTCCTAGCATCTCATAATGGCTTGTTGTCATTAAATTAGTTGCACTCTGCGTCTGTCGTCAGGCAAATGTGGGAGACTCGCGAAGGGCAGGCAGGGCTAAGTGTCAGGTGGGAGCACGAGTCACTGCCCTCGGATGGTCATTAAAGGTCAACGTGAGGCAGGCTTCACAACAAGGTCAAAAAATATGGATGTGAAAGCAGAGACCTCACTGGGCATGTTTCCTTGGATGTTTACATATGGTCATGCCAGACAGGCCAGCTCTGGGTGAGCAGAATAAGGTCTGATGGCTCAGGGGCACCGCATATGCCAAAGGGGATGTTTGTCTGGGGCACAGACCCAAGAACGGCATCGCTGCGGAGAGCTCATAGTTGTGTATGTGAGCACACCTTCATTTATAGCCTGTGCTAACATTCCCACTGCTGTTCTCCTTCCTTGCAGCATATGCATCGTTGCATTTAGAGACAATTCGTACTCAACGAAATGCTTATTCACCTCAGTTTTATTTAGGTTGTTTTCTTTCTCCTGTGGAGCCTTCTTCAATATACAGTAGTTGCCTCCGAGTATTTTGTAATGGATATCGCAACACAAACAATTAATGTCAGACGCAGAGTCCAAAGAATCCAAAGCTATTAATGCTTGGCAGTTTCTGAAGGAGTTTGGAAAAGCCAGAAACCAACAGAAAAGATCAAACTAAGAGGAAGCAATTAAGTATGTGGAAAAAGCACCATTGGAGCAATATCTGGACACTCCTGTGCTCACCTGCGGCATTTAGACTCAAATAGCTGTCAGCCACAGAGTCTTTTGCCTGGCAGTTCTCTGTGAATGTAAAGGAATAATGCAAGATGAAAGAATCGTGCTAAATGTCTGGAGTAAGAAAAACACGAGTACAGTCCAGACGCTTGGATAAGTAGAAACATGTTATTAATGTAAATATCACCTTTTAATGGAAACATTCAGTCAATCGCAATGAGAAGCACTTAACATTAATTTACTTTGAAAAAAATAACAGGTTCTGATTATATTCACAGTTTAGGTTCCCACTCTTTGAAACTGTGAAGCTGAATATTCCTTGTTGTAATAAAGTTTTAGCAGGTTTTTAATGATATTCTAACTGGACTGTATCATTAAAAGCACTCACTGTTATTTGTTAGTTTAAGGAGCAGTGAGCAGAACCATGAATGTGGAGAGGGGGGAGAAATGTGGTCTGAAAAAGAGTGATCAAAGATAATGGGGGGGAGTAAACATGAAGCAAATCAGAAAAGGTTAGACTTGACCAGTAGGGGGCGGTGTTTGACTCTGTGGGTTAAGACTCTGCGCCTTTGATCAGACGGTCCCCGACTCAAGCCCTGAGTCATTTTATGATTGGTTCCTTGAGTAAGGCCCTTAACCCCGACTGATCGAAGGACTATCTGATTTTGCTCTCTCCGATCTAGGTCGCTTGGGATAAAAGCGACTACTAAAGCAATGCAAATGAAAGAAAATAAAATGGGTGCTGCAGCACAGAAGAGGATGAAGTCTGATGAATATGTTTTATAGAACTGTTAACAAGGGACAGGAGACGCGAACGAATGGATTCATCACGTAATAACATCCTGCACTGGGACTGCCATGACCCCCCCACAGTACTACAGTCTGTGACTATGCACCAGCTCTTACATTTGATTAGTAAACCATTTTCATTTTGTTGTTGTTATGTCACAGTAAGGTCTTTCCATTTTCTTTCCATTCAACATGAAGGGGAAAATGCATTCATTTCCCATCACAGTACAAAACAGAAGCTGTTTTAGGTTTCACCAGGGTCATTTCTTTTTTAGTATTTAGTCTTTGGAAGGTCTTCATCTTGTGTGGCATTGTAGGGGTTAAAAATGGGTCTTTCAGAGGTCCATGGAAAGTTCCGGAGATAACTGGATGCAAACTCTGTTTTCACAAACTCCAGCTCTTCCAATTATTTGGACCGCAGGGACAATCATCCCTGTGCCGAGTCGTTAAGTCAACCGAGCAGATCATTGGCCTACAGCTGGCAGACATCGAGGGCATCTGTAACGATCGCTGCCTCCGGACGCCCAACAGCATCATCGCAGGCCCAGCTCATCTCAGCCATGGTCTGGTCGTCCACACAGGACCACACATGGCCACTTGCGGGAAGAGCTCCGTTCCCAGACTGAACGTTATCTGCCATCGCTGGCCTCTTCCTCCCACGATGGCCCAGCTACTGTCCACCACTGTACTACACCACAGTCCAGTGCTTCTGTAATATTATTATGTGCAATATCCAGTGTGATTCATCGGCTTTGCAGTACTTATCATCCAGCAATTTTATGTCACATACTTTGTGGCTTCCTGTCCAAATCTCTGTTCTTTGTATTATTTCAGATGTAATGCGACACTCTTGCTCAGTGCACTCCTGCTAAATCTAGCATCCAGTTCAATATCCAGACTCTTGCCTTACTTGAGTCTTGAATGTAACTCTTGTACTCTGTGTAACTACTGTACTTTATCTATGTTGTGTTTGCATTCTTGTACTTTGATACATTTCTCTATCTTATGCATGTTAATGTTATATTTTTGCATTAATGGAATCTGATAACCAATTTCGCTGCGCTAATGTAACTACACTTGCACAGTGACAATAAAAATCCTTGATCCCTGATATTAGAAAATACGGAGCTACTGTATGTGTGACTCAGCATTAGAATTCCGTGCTTCTGATTGGAAGGTCACCAATTCCAGTCCCAGAACCCACAGACCGATGGTGCCTTTGGGCCCCTGAGCGAGGCCCATAACCCCGAGCTCCAGGGGCGCTGACCCTTTGCCATGACCCCCCCCCCCCACCCAAGCTTGCTGGCACCTGTATGTGTGCCTCTTGGAGAGTGTGATGAGGTCAGTGGACAATTTCCCCACAGGGATGAATAAACTATCACTACATTATATGCTATAAATGTTGGTTCTGTTTTGGGCTTTTTAACAAAGTCTTTAGCCTCAAGGAAATATTGCGTCATTCTGGAAAAGAAATGTTTACATTAAGTAACTGTATAATAAGTATTATTACTGTATTCTTAAAGCAGTCATTTTCACAGGCCATCTGGACCAGTCATGAATATTATTCTGCCCAGCCCAACTAAATGAACCTGGTTGCCAGTACAACATGTTTGTTGCTGTGGTCATTGTGGATCACAGATGTTCATCAAAATTCCAGGGATGATGCTCGGAAGGTGATTCACTGTACATGAGCAGCCAGGCAATTCTAAACTTCTACACTGGACTCCAAACGGGGGTGGTGAGATGTCCCAGCAGGACTATGAAGAATTGCTCTGCTACCCATTGCTGCAAATCTCTTCTGAGTCGTGCACACATGGGAAATGATACAGACTTTCATTTGTTTCTACATAATTCATTCAGACGTGGCCCATATTCTTAAATGGAATGTTGCTAAGTTTGTGGAAATAGATTGCACCCTTGCTATTGAGAACAAATGCATGGATGTTGATTTACAAACTGGACAAAAAAAATCAAAGACTGCCAATTTAATATCTATCTATCTGCCAGTCATTTGTTTGTCTACTGTATCTATTGTACAACCTGTTCTCTCATTCTGCTTTTTTTCTACACTTCCTCCTTTCTGAAAGATGATAAATAGCCACACCCAGCAAAACGCAGATTCATTTACAGATGGACACTGCATGTCACACGCATGCACACAAAAATGTCCTGATGCGTTAAGTCCATTCATTACATTGCATGCACCGATCCATTACTGTAGCAAAATGATCTATTAATCATGGAAATAGCATAATAATGACGTGTAGGTTACAGCAAAGCAAGGTGTGTAACAGAGATAAAAGCATGCAAGGTGTTTGTCTATGCAGACAGTACTTTTGTGTGTGCGGTTTGTGTGTGTGTGCGTGTGTAAGAATGTCTGATCGGTTATGTATATATTACATAGTGGGGAACAAACGTTCCCACAATGTGATAAAAATTTGTTATTTTGATGTGACCATTTTTTCAGTCCCCACAAAGGGAAACTCAGTTGTATAAAAATCTTTGAGTGTAATCAAAAAACTAAAAATACCAAAAGTCTTGTATTTTGTTTGGTTACTTATGGCTAACTGTACGTTCACACGGTTGTGCTCTGCACAACTCTCTTTAACCGAGCATCTCTACATTCTGATTGGTTGCTGGCAAGCTGCATCATAGCTCATTATCATAAAGTTGACCAGGCTTCAACTTAATTTTGACACTCTCACCACTCAAATCACGACGCGCCGCTCCCATAGAGAATGAACAACGTCCGGTCGCTTTGACGCTCTCGCCATTCACGGTGGGAATGCACGGTAAGGATAGGGCTGGGTAGGGGTTAGGGTTGTCATTGTTGAGATTAGGGTTTTTCCCGTAGAAATGAATGGAGAGGTCCCACAAAGATATACTTACAAACCTGTGTGTGTGTGTGTGTTTATGAGAGAGAGCATTGGTCTGTGCCGGACTGGCATCCCTTCCAGCAAGATTTTGTCCTGGGGCCCTGAGTATTAGCGGGCCCCATTTTTATTCTGCTTGTCATTGCAGCATTTATGCTATAAGTAGAGCCCCAGCAATAAGCCTCAGGGCCACTAAATTCTGCTCTGACTTCCAGGGTGTGACCTGTGGTTTTCAGGAACAGGCCACAGGATAAAGAGTTATGGAGATATGGGCATTGATCAATGGTTCTTCAAGGATCTGTGAATGATTAGAAATTTACTGGGGACACGATGCTGTGGCTCCAGTTTGGCCTTCAGCTCAGAAGGGAAACTGGTCCCCAGATACCCTAAAAATGGCCACCATGTAATTTCGTACAGGAGCGAGG
This sequence comes from Gnathonemus echidnorhynchus, assembly GCA_026776725.1. Lineage (NCBI taxonomy): Eukaryota > Metazoa > Chordata > Actinopteri > Osteoglossiformes > Mormyridae > Gnathonemus > Gnathonemus echidnorhynchus. Next base: position 9,393,446 of record JAODJU010000040.1, on the reverse strand, counting down.
CTGACTGGCACGTTCCGCACATCTCCGTGGTCACTTTGTCTTCATGTAAGCGTTTGTGCTATGAATTGCTTTCCATGTGATTGTCTAAATTCAGCCTCAGGCATCAAACATAACATCACAGACATTTCTTCCTTCCCCGCAATGCAAGACTCTGCAACGCTGCTGCATTGATCTCCAGCTGTGGTGTGAAATCCACACGCCCGTCCGTGGCCCATACACCCTGGATTCGACAGCGTTTATCCCCCTTTCTTGTCTGATTGAAAATTAAAGCAGAAACTGTTTCCTTGTTACAGAGATCCCTGCGATCGGTGGCCGTTAAAAGGGATGGACAATTGGGTGACATCATTTGTTTATGTGCTCATTGGTCTGTGCGTTTTGTTGAAAAGGACATGATAGAGAGGGTCTGTCTCTGTGTGGGAAGGGGGATTTCAATGCATATATTGTCATTCTGATATGTGCCTATTTGTGAATGATGAGAAGCGCTGTCGCATTTTAATTTTGCAAATGCAATTTTGTGACCTGTGTTTAGCATTTTACACAAATAATATGCTGCTATTACGCTCCCCAAAAAGCACACCCTTAGTCAGAGCCCATGATTTAGTTTTGAGACCTTCGCATTAAATCTGCTTGTAATTTTACTGAAGCCTCTCTCCTTTCACCGGGGTGTGTTAATATGTATAAACCGACCTTTCATCCTGCAGAATTCCCTTCATTAGCCATTGTTCCCATATCCAAGTCATGATGAATCGGCGGGACTCCTGTCGATATGTTTTACCACCTGCACGGGAGAGGGAGGGGGGAAGATAGATAAATAATTAAATAATGAAACTCCCCACAAATGTGCCCTCTGTCAAGGGAGAGAGAATTTTAAATGTACCACTTTTTTTTTTTTTAAGGGGGGGGTCAATTAAGAAGCCCTGACCTTGTCCTCCCACCACAGGAGGATTAATGATAACTGCTCCCCTTCTCCTTCTTGGCACATGAGCCCCCAGTTCCAGTTCTCCAGCAGCCCAGTCTTAGCTGGACTGAAAGTGGGTGAGGGGGGGGGGGGGGGGGGGG
>JAODJU010000040.1:9342008-9383797 GCA_026776725.1 Gnathonemus echidnorhynchus | reverse complement strand
AGAAAGATCTGTGTGCAGGATGTCATCATAACTGTCACGATGTCACCTCTGTCCCCCTCCACAGCAAGAAATGAACATAGGATGGAATTTAGATTAGGGGGCTGTAAATCTGAGAAGGCCGTGGAGCCAGGCTGCGGAGGCACGTGAGCAACCTGGGAGGCACCATCCGCACGTCGATAAAGCGCTTTCACGGTGGGCTCTGTCAGCCGCGCCGATGGGATCCTCTATGTGAGCTTTTTTCCTTGTGATGGACACCAGAGATGTCTGCGCGTGCCAGTAGGAGGCTGATTCAGATTCGGCTTGAGGTGTCAGTTTAATTCTGCTGTTATTGAGTATAATTGTAGGTTTATACACTAGTTGGGGCCACAGGAGCACTGGCTCTGGCTGAAATCTGATTGGCTGCCAGAGTGCCCCTTGCCTGTCAGTCACGGATTCAAAACATATGATTGGCTAATTGTAAGGCTCACCATAAAAAAATCTTACAAAAACACCCGAGTATAACAGATAGAGGTTGTAAGGTTTAGCACCACAGTACAAAGGTATATAATAACACAGGGCTTCAACCCAATGCCCCTATTACCTCACAACTCCAGGCTTTTGGTTTGAATCCCCCATTCACTCCATGTCTGTGGAGTTTGTATGTTTCCTTTTGCAATCCAAAGAAAAGAAATTATACCTCTGAATTATCTATGTGTGAGTCTGTGTGCTCTGCACTTCGACCCACCCGGAGTGCCCCCCTACCAGAGTGTATACTACTTAACCCCCCCCCCCCCCCCCCCCCCCCACACCGTAACCCTGACCGGGGTGGGCATTTGGGAGATAGCCGGAAATTAACAGACAGCTCGTCACAGAAACAGCGCATCCGCACCAAGGACAACACGTGCTTCAGAGGAGGAGGTTGCCGTGGGTTACAGGAGCAGCGAGGAGGATCTCCAGTCCTTGGAGCGGGTCGCTAGGGTTTATCGCGCCATTCGAGGGGGCGGGGCGACTCTGCTCTTTACTGAATTAATGATGATGACAGAGGGCGGCGGAGACAGGGGCTGCCGGCTAGCGTCGAACCGACAAGCACAAACAAACGAGGGACAGAAGGAGGAAATGAATGAGTGCAGCTGAAGAGGAGGGAGAGCATCCTCAATAATGGTCACACGCAGAGTGACCTTGGCCTCTGTCTGATCACTCTGCTGTCTCCATCCTCTCTTCCCCTGCAAGCACACTGATACACAAGTAAATAAATAGGGAGTGATGGTAGCCACACACCTCTCAGGGGGGGTGCGCACCCCACCCCTGGATCTGTACATCTGAACGGCCAGTTTTCTTCAGTCATTTCATTTTTTTCCCCCACAGCACATAAATGTGGGTTTCCGTGAATCAGTGTCCTTAATTTGCCCTTAGTGTACATCCACTTGGCAGGACTGACATCCGATCCAGGGTGTCTCCTGCCTAGTGTACTGTGGCTACCATGATGTCCTGTATAAATGAATAAATGGATATAAACAGCTTAAAAATCTCTGTAGACTCTACAAAATATTATTGCCGCACACAATTTCTGCAGTAAAAAACCGTGGCCAACTTGTTCACATAATTATAGATATACTTCGAATTTCACAAGGTCACACTGGCTTGAGATGACTGTTGTCCCTCCCCCTTTGTGATGGGATGGTGCTGCAAAAATTTTAATTTAATATAGAGGGTCCACACCCCACACTTGGACTTTCTTATACTGGATTCTTACTCCACCCACTGTTCAATACTTGAAATGTAATTGTGAGTGACATTCCATCTGTAATTGTATTTGAGATATTTAAATGCATATTAAAATACATTTAAGTATGCCTTACACATTTGCCCAATAAACATGGTAAAAATTAAAAAAAAAATTCTGTTAAAAATTCTGTCATACATTCAAAATGCGTGTCCAGGAAGCAACAGAAAAGGATGCAAATTTCCACATGAAACAGCGAGCCGCTGCTTTATCTCTCGCCTGAACTGCAGGCGCAGGAATGCGCTCGCATAAAGTTGTCTTTTGGCAGATAGACACTCGGGGAATATTGAAAATTTTATCGCTGGGACATGCCGGGCTGAGGCCGTTTTAAAAGAATCCACGTCCTCCGAGACTGGCATTTCGGGGCCGCGGTCTGAACGGGGGAGAGCAAGTCGGCATCGCCTGCCGCTTCTCAGCACTCGCTGAAGACGGCCGCGCGCTGAAATGCCAGCCAGGGGTCGCTGGCCGCGGACGTGCTCATTGACCGGCAGTTTTATTCATAAACAGCTTGACAGGCCGGGTGATGGATGGCTCTGCGTTTTTGTCAAGGCAGCTTATGACAAACCCAAGACCTCCCCACCAGAGGCTAGTTCCCTCTTTTTTCACGATTACTTCACTTTTTTTTTTTCCACTTTTTTTGGACCCTCGTTGAGAGGGTGTCTGGCCTTCTGTGCTGCCTGCAGGTCTAACTCACCTCTAGTTGTACAGCCCCAACCTTTTTTGTAGCGTATTGGGCTAAGACGTCAGTTTAAAGTCAGAAGTTTCCAGAACAGTGCAGACCCACACATCCCAGCAGAAAAGGCTACTTAGCAGTAAATTCGGTGTCCTGATCTTTGCTTTAGTTCGGTGACCATTGCTTATCATTTTAACTTATGTGGCTTTTGTGTTTCTCTTTATCTAGTGAATGACGTTCATGCTGCAGTCCGCTGGTATATTGACAGCAGTTGCATTGCTGTGAGCTCTTTATAGTGTCTGTACCGTCTGGTCACCGTGGTCTGATAATTCTAGTTCAGATATAAGTGTATATAGCTTCGCTCTGTACTCCTACCTGGTTAGGCTGTATCTCCTGAGATCCAGGTACACTCTCATGCTCGCCAGACTGCCTGGGCAGTAGGGGAAATGAACAGAGAGAGGAGGAATAGTAGTAATTCAGTTTGTACACAGTTACATGTAAGATGGCAGTGGGGTGGGGGGGGGCAGGTAGAAGTGAACCAATGAGGTCATTGGTTCGCTGGTGCTTAATTATCAATAACACAAAATGGATTTGGTCTCTGAGCCTCAGACTCCATCCCAAGACCTGCTGGCTTTCTTTCTGTCTACTGAGTTTCCTCTGTGCCAGATTTCCACATTTCTACGTCCTCTGTGACATTTTCTTCGTCCGAGGGGCTTGGCGCACACACACATTGCAGCGCCCCCGTGTGACACGTCCCGCTCGCCTCACCGCTCCCCCCACAGGCTCCTGGTCAAAGATTAGCTAGCAGTCTGTGGGCCCCCACCTGACCTCCTCATCACTTTATTTATGTGGCGTGTCACTGAAGCCTGCGTCTGATTCTCAGCTGGGCCTCTGCTCCTGCTTAGAGCACACACACTGGCATTTTTGACCATAGCCCTGTGAACACTTTCCAACCCTACAATGAGGCACGATCCTTAGATTATACATCTAAATTATGCTTCTTCAAGTCGATAAAATAGACAGTGCTCCATTACTGTACCTACCTGTATACCATAAAGAACATCCGCAAATTAATCTTCAATAACTGCATCTGGGTGCAGGGTCCCGGTGAACCTGAAGTGTGTCCCAGCAGGTACCTTAGATCTCATCTAGTGCAGCCTCAGGACCATGGGTCCTTAATCAGTCATGACACTATTTTTAAAAATTGTAAATCGAATTTATTTCACTAAATAAAAAAAGTGCAGTTGCAGTAAATAGAAGGGTTATCGATTTCAAGATGGTGGTTGAGGAGTGAGGGAATCAGGAGGGGACTGTGGAGTTACCCAGGTCTACCTTTAACCATAAGTAAGCCAACAGAATACAAGATATTTGGCATTTTTAGTTTTTTGGGGACTGAATAACTGGTCCAAACAATGTCGAAATAACAGGTTTTAATCACCTTGTGGGGAAATCTGGCATTTTGGCGTTTTTACTTTTTTGATTGCATTCACAGATCTATGTGGAGACCTGAAAAATGATCCCCACATGTTTATCAAATTGTGGGGAAAATTTGGTCTCCAAAATGTAATATAAACATAATCCACACACAAAAACACACACTGAGCAATTTATAAACACCAGTTCGCCTAGCCGCATGCTTTTACCCTGAAGAAGAAATCTCAAGGAGACCGTGAAAACTCTACACATGGAGAGCGGGGGTGGCATAAAACAGGCAAAGCAGCAGGTGCAAGTCCCCAGCATCACCCACTCGAGCCACCGGGCTGCCCGCTATTTAGAACAAGAGCGAGCGGATAAAAGACAAGGTCTCGTAGCTGGTGACAGTGCAGCACAATGCTCTGCAGCTGCACGACTGAAGTGTGTCTATTCGCATTCACCTCCTTGGAGATTTGACAGCGTCTTTGTCATGATTAATTACATTCATCTGAAGGAAATCCCCCCAACAAACACGCCCGTTCTGAATAAGTACGGCATCGGCCCTTCTCGTTGCCATGGTGTGTACAGGCCAGGAATTCTCTGACATCTATGAGCAAAGAATACACAAAGCTCGAGTTACCCCCATCCCAAATTTCATCTGATCATCCCATACTGAAAAACAAAATTCGGTGTCTTATTTTCAACCAACGTAGCCCCCTCCCAACCAAAAAAAGAAGGTTGTTGGGTCAATCCATTATAACATCACTTAAAATGTAATAAATTTGTATGCTTCGGATCAGAGTAACGTGACTGGCGCAGGAGGATACAGTTGTAGCAAAAGATGCAGAACTTCTATGCCCTATGATAAGTCTCAAGGCCATATCTGCACTGTGATGTCACAGATGGGTTAATGGATTGTCTGCATCATTTCCTTCACGTCACTGTACTACCTGGTTGTGTGGTCTGGCAGCAGCTTAAGAAAACAGATCTCGCTGGTGGTTACCACACACCGGCGGTTTCACACCGCATTCTGTCATGCCATTAATGTTACTTTCCTAATTAAAATGCATGCTAAATTTAGAAACAGGTCATTTTCACAGCTTTCTTTAATCTCGTTCCTTTGAATACACCTGTTTTTCCTTGGACCGGTTTGAAAAATAAATGCTGTTTATTTTAATACTTAAGTAGTGACATTATGATGAGATAATGAAGAGTTAAGGAATATGAACTGCGCACTATATGAAATATCAAAGAGAGGATTTTACGGGGGTGGGGGGGGCACGTCTGAAAGGAAGTTTGAAAAGTTCACTTCCCATTAGCAAGAGAAACACAGCTGATACTTATAAATCATAACTGGTAATTACTGATAAATTTGTTTTGATGTTTATATAAGTCCCTCTGCTGAGGAGATCCTTCAAAGTTTACAACTATGAGCTACGTGTTGACATTACAAACTGTAGATTCAGCAGCAGTTTATGGAAGGAAATAAATTCCACAGGCCAACAAATAGGTGAGTTGGATGCCAGGCGCTTTTCAATGTTATTATAACAAGTGACATTTTATTGGATTTTATTGGTTAACGGTTAGATTTAAATTTTTATCTATCTCAACCTGCCTTGGGCCAGTCTCTCTTTAGCCAGGTAATTAAACTTATTGGGGAAATAGACAAAGGCTAAAAGGTTATGAATATGAGAGTCTGCTGTCAATAAATAAAATATGACTAATTTGCAATTGGGAAAAGAACCTTTTTTTGCATTTCTTGCAAAATACCATTTGCATCCTTATGCATTTTGCATGTGACTTCTAATACTGGTTTGCTTACATGTTTGTTTATTGAGTAGGTAGCTGACAGACTGACACAGTCTCTACAGAAAGTGACACTTCTAAAACACTAATGTCCTCTATATACATTCAATTTTTTTTTATATTTTGTTTTTTTTGTGATGCCGCCTCAGCAGGTAACAGTGTTAATATCCTATGCATATACGTCCTGAAATGGACTGGCATCCTGTCCAGGGTCTTCCCTGTGCCTTCTGGGATAGACTCTTTCCCTGTGCCATCTGGGATAGACTCTTTCCCGGTGCCTTCTGGGATAGATGGGTCTTTTCTTAATGCTTGTAAATAAAGCATTTCACAGTTGGTCACAATGAGATTACAGTAAAATACAGTAGAATCTCTTATTCACATGAAAAACACATTCCTGATCATGTCATATAATCAGTCTGCAATTATTGCTGGTTCTCGTCATTCAGACGTCTGCGCCGCCCTGCAGAGACCAAGAAGCAGAGAGATGGAGAGAAAGAGCCTTGTGACTGATTAATGACATTTTACCAAACATCAGACTTCCAATCTGCCCTAAACAGTATTCATTAGATCTCGGGAGACATGCGTGGTTGTCATAACAAAGTCGCAGCGACAGCAGTGACACTTTTCATGCCTGTAATGTGGCATGTCTGTTAATTAGTGGGACAATTTTCCAAGTACATGTCAGCAAAGTCAATTGCCAGACATGTAAGTCTGCTGTTTGAGGCAGACTCCTCAGTTTACAGTGCACAAGGTGGGTTTAATTTACCGACGTCCAATACGTGCCTAACGCTACAAAACACAGTGTGAAGCTGCAAAATAATGAACAGCCTTTCCAATGTGTTGCCTTACTGGTTGCTTGTACACAGGGCTGCTAACAGGAACATCAAGACCAGGATCCGAGGCATATGACAGTCCTATAAATAAACAGGTGGAAAACATCAAGTCTGTGAGTGAAAATCTCCAGCCAAAACAGCAACAGCAACGTCTGTGCTGCAGTAATGGGCACCGAGGTGCCAGAACATTCCAGCGCGACGCTGCAGATTCGATTATAACCTGGGTCTCACCTGGAAATTACAATCAAATCAGCTAGATGCCATTACCTCTTAGTCCTCGGTCAGGAAGGATTACAATGCAATAGATTTTTTTTCTTGATGTATTTACTTTTTAAGGGTTTCCATGGAAGGAAATTAGATGTCAGTAGCTATAAGTTAGCAAAATAGGCACCCTGGATTTTCCTATCCAATTTCAAGAAGGCAAAAGGAAAGATGTTTCAGTGCATGTCTTTGGTGCAGAACAATCGGTTTTCCTTAGACTTGGGCCACATTTTCTTCTGGCGGCTTTGCCACGGAAATGTGTTTATCCTCCCGGAGCACGTCAACACGGTGATGGGAACACAACCCAGTAGCTGATAGGATATGGATGTTTCCAGGCTAAACTATCTCTGGGAAATGAGGGGAAGCCGATTCCCCACGACTGTGGTATGGGAACGCATTATCCTGGAAGGAAGATGACCAAGAGATGTCGAGATGTTCCGACACCTCTGAGAAAGGCCTTCCTGTCTAATATCACTCCAGGTTCTGACAGTTTCATGTCGGCCGGAAGGTTCCAGTGTGGTGGAATGAGTGATGTCAAAAAGCCTATAGCATGTTACAGCTGCATATCCTGACTCCTTCATCTTTGACACCATTTCATGCTCCAGTTAAACCAGTTTGTGCGGTTACTGAAGTCTTTGTCCAGTCTGTGGACTGCTTTCAATCACAATCCATCACTTTTTAATTCCTTTGCAGGTACTGGTTTGTAGCTAAAAATAAAAAGTAAGCAGGAAGCGTCCAACCTGCAAAGGCAGTAAAAACAGTCAGAAACACAAACCTATCACTGCTGCTAATCACATTAACCAGCTGAGGCATCTCACGCCATTCTCATGCTTCTGGGGATGTTAAAGGCAGCTTATCGCAAAACTGAGAAATTGCGGGAGTAAAGCGAAGACTCTCCAGCCTAATACCCAAATTCTTATCGCCAACGCAGTGTCTGTGGTCTCCAAATGGCTATTTGCATATGTTAACTGTAGACGGCAACAGATGAACGGCAGCAGGGATTTCGTCAGCAGGGTATCAGAAGTAGTTATACTAGCAATGGGGGATTTCGACCAATTACGGTCCCCCAGTTAAGCGAAACTGCTTTTTGTTGGTGTGAGAAATCTGGAATATTTATTCAGCCATTTGCACGGCAAGTACATTGAATCACACATTTCTTTAACAAACAGATCATCATGCGTGGAGGTATACGCAACTGGCAGTTTTCCACTTAACCTGTTTGTACAGATATAAATATACATATGCACATTTAAAGATAGCTAATGGCGTTTAGCATAGAGATGACGTGGTGATGATTAATGGCTCCCAAGGTCTCATTAAACACAGGTAACTGTAAGTACAACAAGGTAATGCCTTTAGATGGGAGTCTCCTTTAAGGTAGACAAAATAATTAAAGTGTTTTGCAATTTTCATAAGACTATAGGAGTACGAAGATGGCCTGACACTGTCTAATGCTCAAGGAGATACTTTTAAGCGGGGACATTGCAGAACAAAATAATATTGGTCTCTTTCTCTCACTCTGTATGTTAAAAGTTTTGGCCCATTCCCACACAAAAAAAAAGAGAAATACAAATATCCGGTTTAACTTTGCTGGAATCACGCTAAGCAGCTGAATAATGACAGGAGTGTTTTGTGTGTGTGTCTGTGTGTGTGTGAGAGAGAGAGAGAGACTGCAGAGAAGCCAGCAGTCGTGCAGCTTCTGACAGGCATTTTATGTGCGATTTTAAATTACTCAATTTACAGGGAGCTGAGAGAAAAGGCTGCATCTCAGCTCCCGGCTGCGTCCCGCTGACCGCAGGCGGCTCAGTCCTCCCGACTACAGAGTCCGTCACGGTAACTCGCTCTTCACAGGGGAGGTGCCTTCAAAGCGGCCCAGAAGCCTGGACTCAGCTTCAGAGGCTCCTCCCTTGATGGCAACCAAAGTCAGAAACAAGGTTAGGCTCCATTGGCATTGGTGCTAAGCGGCTTCTTTAAATCTGACAGATTGACATGTTGTTTTGATTTTTTTTTCCCTCTAACATCGCAGGAAAATGGTTCAAAAGTTACTAAACAGTACAAGGAGATAAAAGCGCTATGGACAGCATGCGTCAGCCTTAAAGAGGACGGGGGATGTGTCAATTGCTATCAAAGGATACGACATCAGTGTGAAAGTGAGCAAACAAGAAGGAGCCATCCATCCATCTTGTATAATCGCTAATTTGGTATGGAGTTCCAGTGAGCCTGCAGCCTATCACTGGAAGCACAGGGTTCGGGCAGGGGACACTGGAAGGGATTCCAGTGTGCTGAAGGGAGCACACTCAGGGGCCAAGTTTCAACGTTATGTTCAACGTCATGTGTACAACGACATTTTAAGCTGTGACTGCATCAGGCTGCACAATAAATAAATGAGACAAGACCAGAACATAGAGAACTCCACTGTCAACAGTCAACTTGAGCTTATGAAAAAGACACATTGAATGTGGAATCAGCAATAAATAGTCAAACTACAGATTCATTAAGCATCATAGACTATAGGGGAAAATTATTATTATTATTAGTATTATTAATATTGTTGTTGTTGTTATTATGCATCTTGCAACCACTTATCCTGGGTATGGTTGTAGGGTGTAAACAATTAACTTGTCATATTTTAGTCTTCTGTTCCTATCTCTTATGTTAGATGGGTCGGTGCCGACCCGCGTCTTAAATCAGCCATAAAATACCCTCAAAACAATTATTTATCATCCAATTTATTTCTTACCTCTTGGTTACCTTGTTCGGCTTCCTTCTAAATGAAAAGATTGTTTTTAATATTTTTGGTGAGGCTTTCTGGACCTTTCTTTTGACAGCATACCTCTCATTTTCAATAATAATAAAAAATAATGGTAAAATAAACCTCAAGAGAATTATATAAATAAATTGAATTGGTCTTATCTTGCCTTGCATGTCTGGGCATGCCTTGCCTAGTGAAAAAAAAAATGTTTTTATTTTATTTTTTGTTTAAATAAAGGTTCCTGACAAAGTCAAAAAGCCTTGATGCAGTACACAAATTTCTGTGGCGCTTTTATGCATTTTAAACTTACAAACGGGTTGTGCCGACCCGAACACCAGAACTCTCATAATTTTGAGCAGAGCATTTATAATTTAGTGAATTTTTGTTTTATATATTTTATTTTTTTAAAATAGAGGTTCCTGATAAAGTCAAAAAGCCTTGATGCAGTACACAAATTTATGTGGTGCTTTTATTCATTGTAAACATTGTAAACTTACAAACGGGTCAGTGAACCTGAACAGGATAGCAAGGTTAAGCAATTTTCAGTCACCAGTTTGCAGGGGTCTCATAAAAACATAGACCTGCTACAGACGTTCTTCAAAATATGCTCCTTTTGAGACTGTCGGGCTGTCAAAGATTACTTTCTAAGTATAAGTTAAGAAACCTGTTGCATAACCTAGTTATGTTAACCCTGTGGCATATTGCATGAAGGTGTATCCGACTGTATGTATTGTATCGTCTGTATGCCCTGTATGTATCGCTGTACTGCTGCACTGAACCACAACTAATTGTGTTCCCATACTGGCAATAACGTGTTCTGAGTCTGAGTCTATTTGAATCTCTGTAACGACAGAGAACTGCTGCCTCTCATCTATATATAGACGTTCAATATGTGACGGATATACCGCTCATAGTTTGTTTTTTTTTGTTTGTTTGTTTTGCTTTCTTTTACATTCTATGGCAGATGCTTCTTTCCAAAGCGACATACGATAGAGAAAGCAGGGGCAGCCAGTGCAGCACCTGGGTCTTCAAGGCCTCGGTCAAAGACCAAATGGTGAAATCACTCTGCTGGTCATGCACCTTTGACCAGCGACTTACCAATCACGGGCACAGCAGGACCACGTACCCACCAACCCCCCCCCGCAGGTAACATGTTTAGCCAAAATCACTTATAAAGCTGGGCAATTGCTACAGGGGCCTGCATATTTGATTCCAGCTTCTGAGTTTGCATGTTGTCCCCCTGTTTGTGAGGGTCTCCACCAACAGTGAAGAAAAACGTGCTTGGGTGAAGTGGGGTCTGTTACTCCCCCGAATGTGTGAATGTGTTTGAACCTTCACCTTCTAGACGGCACTTCTAATAAATGCACGTAAACATCACTTTTACATATCATTTGATATGAAAACAAAAGCTTTCTATAAATTTATAAAAAAAAAAAAAAAATCCTGACAAATGGGTAATGTCATTCCGTGACTAGTCACGACAGTTAATTAATTAATAATTGAAAAAAAAATAGCTTGATTAATACCAAACCCTTCAAGAAGCACTATTAAATCAATGATGTATTACACATGATTAACAATGATCTTAGTGCTGTAATGACCAAGCCATTTTTTGTTTACTGTACGATTTTTCATGTTTTTAGGGCATAATTAAGTTGTCAGCTTACCTTTAACATTTTGAAATGTTTTTGTGGCGTTTCAGATTAATAAGTTCTACTGAGATGTTTCAGCATCTTTGAAAAACATCATATTTTGCTATCTGTTGTATAAAAAGACCAAGAGCATGGAAACCTTGATCATTTTCAAGCAAAATGCCTTCGAATGGGGTGAATTTTTTGGATGCCAAAACTGAATATGGCTTTAGGGAATCAGTTTATTTTTCCTTATATAAATGCTTTGAAACTTATTAAATTACATTGGTAAATACATTTTACAAGCATACTTTGCAAAGAATTTTGAACCTCAAAACCCATATAAGGCCCATAAAAGCCTAAGTCTCACGACACACAGTGCAACATTCCAGAACATTTCCATTAACAGTAACTGAACTTTATCTCAGCCTGTACTGGAAGGCTTGAATTCTGGGGATTTTCTTCATTTGTTATGGGAGACTAATGCAACTTCGGGGTAAACGTGGCCGAACCTGTCGTTAGGAAGATGACTGGGAACGTAGTAAACGATACTCCTAGTGGAGGTAGACCATCAACTTTAGGGTATAATGGAAACGCAACGAAGTCCAGCATTGGGACATTCCGATTTTACGCTGAAGTGTGAAGGAGAATATTTTTATTTTTTTTTTGCCAATGGAAATTAACGGAAAGTTATAAAGAATGAAATAGAGAATTTTCAGGGTTGGGTTTATTCAAACTATAAACCAGGGTCTTGTGAGGCTCATGGGAGTGGAAATGCAGAAAAAAAGAACAAGAGGCAGACAGAAACCGCTCTTCGGCTTCATTAAGTGCAATGACTCGGCGTTGCCTAGCATGCTCCACGCCGTCGCCATACTAGATGACTTCTGTTTAGTGAAGAACCCACAGAAGTGCTGGGGAAGCAGAGAGTGATAAAAGGCGAAGCGGATGAGAGCCAGCGTCAACAGCCACTCCACGAATGGGGCGCATCGGTCGGCTCCGGATTTCAATTTATTAACAAAGGAGAGGCCGCATGGCTGGGAGTCATGTGAATAATTAAACACGGCCACTTCAGTGCCACGGAGCTTCCGAAGGAATTACGCAAAATAAAATGAAATACACTTACAGAATTTAACAAAATAAACAAACAAGCAAGTAAATAAATAAAACCTAATCAATAAATTAAGAGATATATGAATTAATAAAAAGCATGCAAACAAAAACATTAATTTTATCAATTAATGAATGAATATCGGTACGTGAATAAATAAACTAACAAGTAAGCAAATAAAAAATAAACAATCAATCAAAGAATAGATGAATGGATGAATAAACAAATGAATAAAATTTGATGAATGATTTAATGATAAATGAATGGATTACTAAACAAATAAACAAAATATTACAGAACACAGCAAACTCATTTCTAATGTCAAAGATGACCGGTTCTCAGGAAGCTGTATTTCAGCAGATTTTATCCTTATTAGGACTCCAGTTTGAGTTAATTTAAAAATAAATTGATTTGTCTCAGTCCCCGAGGAGAAACTCTAGCAGCAAAATATTCCATAAGATTTAATTTTCTATTTTGTAATTACTTGGTTGTGTCAACGTCTGTACATTCTCCAGGACATTTCTGGAATGTTCACCGTAGATGAATAGTATTCAGGGGATTGCTGGAATCATTAAAACATCAATGCTAGGAAATATATAAGTATATACACAATACACACGTGACATGCATGAAAATGTAACATATTATATGCATACACACACACACACACACACACACACAGAGGTTTGAAATTATATCTTTGTGGGGACTCCCCATTCATTTCTATGGGGAAAACCTTAATCCCAACATGAATACCTTAACCACTACCGAATACCCCTAACCTTAACCATAGGTATCCAAACAAAATACGAGACATTTGACATTTCTAGTTTTCTGACTGCATTCACAGGTCTTTGTGGGAACCTGAAAAATGGTCCCCACAAAGTGGAAAAAAAAAGACATTTCATTAAGTCCCCACAATGTAATATAAGCATAATCCAGACATCCAGACACACACACATACAGAAATAGCTGCTACCAATTTGCAGTACAGAAGTTTCCCTGTCAGGTAATTCCGTCTGAAATAGCATGCCATCTGTGTATGGAATAAGTAAATAATTAAAAGTGAGTACTAGTATTCAGGCTAAATAAAGTGAAAGAAGGGGAATGACGAAGCAGAGAAGTACATGGAAAGCTGCAAACTCAAATATAATTCAAAATGACTTTTTCATAAAGCCTGTAATAGATATGCACTTTATAATGTGTTGGTGGAGTTTTTGAATTTTATTTAGATCTAAAATATCATCTTTGCAAGATTCAGCATTAAATTCTTGGAGGGATGCTTGCAGGGCTGGCCTTAGCATGTGAGCTTTCTGTGGGGGGGAAGGTGACAGTGTGCTAATGTTTTGTGCTCCGTTTGTGTAGGTTTGAATCCCGTCTGGGTGTTGATGAAGTTTGTCTTTTTTGTGGAAGCATCTTGGGTCAGGGAGATGAACAGATGAACACACTGACTTGGCAACAATAAACTGGTTGGTTAAAAAGGTTGCCCTTTTCAGGGACAGATCATTACCAGGCAGGCATGGAGGCGACTTGACCCAAAGATAAACAATTTTGCGGGGGGAAAAAACTGCAATGCTACCTGCCTTACTTCTGTTGTAGACTCGGGCAACCATTGACCTTGCACGGGACAAATGAAGCGGAATGGAATGAATGGAGAGAACCACGAGTGACATGAGTCTTACGGTCATCAACATAACATTATTTTTCAAGTATCATTCTCAAAGATATTCTTCCCTATTGTGCCCTTTATGCTCATTTTCACTGTTCATAATTTTATTTTTGGGGTCTACAAGAATAGAGCTACATGCTTCAGTGTTCCAAAAATTATCTTTCTCCTACTGCACATCTCTATTCAATTTGTCTATATCTCTGTCTCAAACTTGGTATACAGCTTTAAGCCCCTCCCCCGATGAGCCTAGTGTGCTCTGATTAGTCAGCTTCTCCAACTGGTCAGCTTCCCCTACACGGTCAGCCTCTGTCCTGCAGCCTGCTCACAGATATTTGCAGGTAGGTGGCCAATAAGGATGGTGTTACGACGTGACCTCACCATGTCATGGACGTAAAGGCTAGAATTCTAGCAGTAGAGCACCTATTTTCACAGTGAGGTTTGAATGAGCAGAGTGGTGAGTAGGATGCTTTGCCAGGCTGCATGAATGCCAGGAGGCACAGAGAGGGATTAATTTTCAGCCCAGGAATTTTATGCCCAATTGCAGCCCATTTTGCCTTTGTTCGGGAGAAACGTTGATAAATGAAGCCACAGTTCAAGTCTTATTGTCCCAATAAATTTATTGCTAACATTTCAAGAAGAAAATAAATAATAAATACCATATTAAACTGTTTAAGCAAAGAAATTTCACTGAAATTTATAAACTTGCATAGTCAAATCTATGAGTTTGCATGGTCGAAAAGTACAGTAAATACAAATACAAAAGTCAAATATAAATATAAAAATGAAACATCAGTATAAATTATGATCTATAAAACTCACATTACACCATTCTATAAAACTTAATTGTCGTAACATGCTTTTTAATATAAATACTGTATGAACATGCTATTTGACCACAAAATATAGACTTTGTACTGGGCAATCCTTAACAATTATGTCCAAAGAATAAATAATATTATATGGAAATAAAACACTGTATATTACATTGCTATAAAAAGAAAAAAATCTGCACTTTTTCAGTCCCGCTTGATCTGTTTAACATCCATCGTTTGAGAAACTTCCGGTGATTAGCAATGGCACGCGATTAGATGTGGCACCTTGGCAAACACGCGCTGCGCTCGAGCGATCAGACAGTCGCACATGCTGCGTATTTGCGTGTTTCTCTATGCAGAGCAATCGCTGTATATTGTGTGTGTGCGTGCGTGCGTGTGTGTGTGAAAACTCGAAACTCGCTGGTTAACATTCTAACGCGATGTTGTAGGATGTTAAACATAAAATGATTTTGTTTCCGACCGGCTTAATTTTAAACCTGCCAAATGATTTTGTTTCTGACCGGCACAGCAGCTAAGCGCCCTCCTGGGATTCCACCCGATTCTATTAGCTGGCCACCCCGGGCCTGAGTGCCAGCCGTATATCTCGGGGCATACACTGGAAATACTGCTGTTTATGTGTTCTAGTAGTGTGTTCCTATGATGACTCATCAGAATGACTCCATCCATCCATCCATCCACTTAATCCAAATAACTTTTAGGGTCTTTTTTAGAGTCACAGGTATTGTATTGTATAATTATATTATATTATATTATATTATATTATATTATATTATTGTAAAGTACAGTCCAGATTCATTTTAAATGATGCTATGTAACATTTTTGCCTACAGTTTTGGGGAAAGAGGCCATTTCATTTCATTGGTAAGTCCTTTTCACATTTTTTGCTGATCTTTCCTGTACATGTCTCCTTTCCTGGAAGCATAATGGCAATTTTGCACTGCTTCATCTTCCTGGGCTCAAGCCGGGTCCCTGCAGATGCACGTCTGGCGGAAAAGACTCCTGTCCAGAAGGAAATTACCATCCTTGTACTCTGCCGGTCAGAGACGGAAGACACAGGCTCCTCCGTCTGCACATTCCTGCTGCCGCTGCTTGATAACCACTCTAAATTTGTGCCATGTTACATTTCATTCATTTCTTTGATGCTCTTGACTTGCTTTACTACTTGAGGGTCACTGGGTACATAGATAATTCAGCACCGAAACTGCCTGTGTACAATTGCAGTCATCTTCATATCAGACTAGCAGTGTTAGTAAGCAAAGAGCCACAGGAACAGCGCCAGCAGGCATGCAAACAAAGCTGAAAGCCACTCAAATAACAGACTTGCAAATTTATTGTTACAAAAATAAAATTAATAGCTAGCTGAGGGGGAGAAATGAATGAATGATTGCAGCATTGTTGTGATTGTAAACCTAATATTTTTCTGAACAGTGTATCTATGGTGTTAATAAATGTGATATGGTAATTAGTTGGCTGGTTCTGAGGATGAAATGAAATGAAATGAAATGAGAAATCTTGTGAATGTGCTGAGACTATTGTAACAGATGTTACCATGTCTGTAATTTGTGGAGCAACTTTGCCCTTCCATTGAGCATTGAATATATTTGTCCCCTCTGGCTTTGCCATACAAAATATATGTATAAGTATATAGTAAAGAGTTACATCTTTTTTCACTAATAAGTTGTGTTTGACTTGCATTGACTAGTTGTTCTGATGCCAAATGCTTGCTAACACTATCTTATGCTAGTGTGTGAAGACAGGAGGTCATTTATGTGCCAGGTACGTGTCCAGCTTAGGGGAAGAGATTTTTCCATGCATCTCTATTCAACATCAATTGATAAGGACATTATGGAAAAAATTTCCCATTCCATCCATCCGTCGCTGAATTATCTGGATCTATATGCCATACTTGCTCATACAAATCGTATCACAAGGCTACATTAATAAAAAAAAAATGTTTCCCTCTTTCAGGACTGAACTTTTTTTTTGGGGGGGGGGGTGTTAAATATTGTGCTGACCAAACTGTCATATGGCATAAAAGATCGTTAAAACCTACCACTCTGAAATTTCGATGCTGGGCTATTCTACAGAGTTAACTTAAGTGTAGCGGGGTACTCGCTTCTGTTATGTATCACTGCAGCACGGAACCGGGAAACAGGAGTAAGAGTCGGAGAGTCGGGTAAACATGGGATTTAATTGCAGACACACACTCAGAACACAACACAATGTTCATTACCGGATGGGGATACATACTTGAACGCGGACTTAAATATAGAGGACTGATTAACAACAACTAGACACAGCTGGGAATACTGGGATTCCACATGAGGTAAATGAGGGGGGCGTGGCACACGGGAGGATCAGACGAGCAGGGCATGACATCCTTCTGTCTTAATCAGTTCGCTACCCACAGCGTTGCTTGTGTAATTAACGTTGAACGGAAACCTTGGCAAATGAACAATGTAAGATTAATCTGTGCTGTCTTTTCAGATTAAGTGTTTTCTGATCGAGTAGTTTAAAGCTCTTTCTTGTTGTTGTTAGTGATGACAGCATCATCGTTCAATGTCCGTCTTTGTCAAATGATTTAAGGACCTCTCTTTACCTTGGATACGATACTAGCTTTTCCTAGTTTTTTCTACTTTCACCAGGGATTTGAACCTCTCATGGTTTAAGTCACAATTCCAGGTTCGCTGTCTTTGCATAAAAGCAAAAAGCAGTCAGACGCCATGCAATTTAAGCATGTATACTGTTCTGGCACAGTCCGGCTGCCTCCCTTCGCAAAGTGCCCCGCCCTCCTACCTTTTATCTGGCAAGCCGGAACCAGAGGGAGCCAGTTTTCCACTAGGCCTTGCTCCTCAGGTAGGAAAGAAGGGCACAATTTCACTGCAAAGATATTTGAATTATTCATACTTAGTGGTGTTTTTTTACCCTTGGACTAAACACACACACGCACAGAAACAAGCAGAACATCCAAGCCACTCCCAGTGTGTTAATAAAATCAATTAGGGTCTCCCCCTATGTGAGGTGGGGTATAGGAATTCTGCTGTGCATCTATCAGCCTGGGCCTGATGCTAAGGAAGCTGGCATCCGGAAGATCTGTAGTGAAGTTCATGCTAGCATTTAAAAAAAAAAAAAAACTTTCACCTAACCCCCACCTTCCCCGGGAAGTTCAGTCGCCAATAGCGAGAAGGATCAGACAAGCGAGGGCCGCTGGTGTGGGGAAATGGCCTGTGACGTGCTTCAGCAAATCAGCCCTGCGATACCATCGTTCCGCCGTCTTATCTCCCAAAGCTGCCACAGTTGCCCCCTTCTGTCTCCGTAATAGAGACCGTTTGTCACACGCTGATCCGCTACACTCGCCCGGCTTTCCGAGAGATCCGACAACAAATGTTTACTCTCGGTTCATATCCAGCTTTTTATTTTGCTGGCTCTCAGCGCTGGGTCGACAACCCGCGACCCGCAGGGGGCCGCCGTATCCCTTGGAGCTCAGCGGCAGTTTACTGCATCGCCCCTGCGATTGGGGGTGGGGGGGGTGGGGGGGGGCATGGGCTGCAGCTGGAGTTATGGAGCAGAGAGTTTTAGCTGCACCATAGGCTTTTCCCTCCATGGGGGCTCGTCACAGGCTTTTGAGGATATACTCCCTGGGCACTTTACATATTATGGGAGCAGCACCTGTGCAAGTCCAGAGAAAGTTCAAAATGAGTGAGTATTAGAGGCAAAGAGGGGAGTGTGTCAGAGACCAAAATGAGTGAGTATTAGAGGCAAATAGGGGAGTATGTCAGAGACCAAAATGAGTGCATATTAGAGGCAAAGAGGGGTGTGTGTCAGAGTCCAAAATGAGTATGTATTAGAGGCAAAGAGGGGGGTGTGTCCCATAATGAGTGAGTGTTAGAAGCAAAAGGAGCATGTGTCCAAGCCCCAAATTAATGTGTATCAGTGGCAAAGAAGGGGGTGTGTCCCTATGTCCATAATGAGTAAGTATTAGAGGCAAAGAGTGTGTCAGAGCTCACACTGAGTGAGTACTAGAGGCAGAGAAGGGTGTGAGCCAGAGGTCAAAATGAATGTGTAAAAGCATTCAAAGCGGTGTATTTGAGGTCCACAGGAAGCTGTGACAGTGGTCAGGTGGAGGCAGCATTACAAGCCCAATGGTGTGTGTAGTAAAGGAGCCTGCAGCCTCTGAACCTGATACCACCTGACATTCTAGGGGGTGGGGGGACAGGGCACAAAAGGCGAGATAGTTATAAAGATAAGAGAACATAATGACAAATGTAACGAAAAGAAAACACACTCTGACCTGTCATCTGGGCACTGTCCCTTCAAGCTGACATTCTCCAAATTAAGATCAAATTGGCATGTCAATGCTTCCTTCATGCCAGACTGCCGAGGGAAAGGCACAGACACACGCGGGCGCTCCGGTGTGCTAAGCTAACCGTGACCGCTGCTCTGCCAGTGGAACGGAAATCTGGCGGCCTGTCAGGGTGTTCAGGAGCCCGGCACCAAACTGCAAGAAGGTTTCCAGCCGGAGACGGCGCCATGAAATAGTAATCTGCAATTTGTGGAGGTACTTGGAGTTATTTAATTAAGTACTGCATTACCCGGCCTCAACATGCATGCACTCTGTCATTTGTGTGTTCATAGTGCTTTTTTAAATTCTTTATTTGGATCCATCAATCCATTCATCCATCTATCCATCCATCCATTTTCCATGCCTACTCGTCCTATGCAGGGTTGTGGGGGTCCAGTTCCTTTCCCAGAAGCTATGTTTGTATTCATCTCTTTGTAGGAACCATCTATTAATTTCTATGGGCTTAACCTAAACCCCAGCAATGACAACCTTAACATCTACCCAGCACTAACCTTAACGATAAGTAATGACAAAAAAATACATGAGGCATATGTGGGTTTCTGATTGCATTGAAAGAGTTTCATAAAATTGAGTTTACCTTTGTGGGGACCAAAGAATGGTCCCCACAAGGACAAAATAGCAAGTTTTTATCACAATGTGGGGATATTTGGTCCCCACAATATAATATGTACATGCCCACACAGACACATTGTTCACACAAATTCACACCACGTTATCCAGACTTTATATAATTATACCCATACATCTCACTTATCTGCTACAGGTCCGAGGTCAATATGGAACCCAGTCCAATTCACCTTATCGCATGTTTAGGACTGTTGGAGAAAACAGGAGTACCTACACAAAACCCACACAAACACAGGGAAAACACAAGAACCCACACCAGACTGCAGGCGGGATTCGAACCCCCAGCCTTTCACTGGACCGTCCCCCTCGACCATCTCTGTATCTGATAGAGAAATGGGCACTTTCATGGTTGGGGTCTCACTGCTTGGCTATATATGACCCCAGAACCACGCCCTATCTGATTGCATAACACACGAGGCGCTTTTCACACTCTTCCCGAATTCCGAGAGGGACATCAACACAGCACGTTCAATGAAAAGAAGATAGCTGGCGTCTTGAGATAACAGCTGCAGTTATTAGGTGCCGGTTGAGTGGTCTGCTAGACCCCATTTGTGTCTGTTATCTCTGTGGGGCCCCAGGAACTGCCTGGGCTGGCCGGCCCGGACTCTGGAGCTAATTCTTGCTCATATTTGGTTGATTAAAGGGCCATTGAGTGGCACTTTCTCCTCCCAGATGCCCCGGCCAAGGTCTGTGAGCCAGGTTGCATCTCCATGGCAACGGAGGAGGCACACTCAGACTTGTTTACCATAAACTGTTCCCCTCTGTAGTGAAACAGACAGGCATGCGCGGAGTCAGAGGGCCATGAGATGAATTTCCTCCACATCCGATCACATTTGCTCCTTCCACTTCCTTCAGTCGCCTTCTCTTTCAGATGTCCGCCAGCCTGTCGGGGCCTTCGTGCAGCCGCTTGACCTGAGTTGGGGGGACAGCCAGCTGTGCACCCTCTATGTTTATCCAGCTTCCAGGGCGTCTCAGTAAACTGGGAGCTGGCCTCTGATTTCTGGCTCGGGTGCAGAAAAGAGAAACAGCATCTGAAGAGCTGGACTGAAAAGAAATGAAGAAACTGCCAAGAAATAGAATGCAAGTCTGAGTGTAAACATCACGGAGGACGAAGAATGGGGGAAAATAGAGAGAGATAAGTGATATCTGAGGAAGGTGCTTGAATACATGCAGCTTTGAGATATTGGTGCCTTATTGGTTTGGCAGCTTCAGTTTTCTTGGATGGTTTATTCACTGATACGAACGCAGTACGCAAATTTATGTTTTTCCTATGAAAAGGTGCTAGAAAAAAGCTAATGTGATGGATAAATATATACACAAATAAAACTACAGCATAAAAAAGTAATATTTTATGCACATCCTGAAAAAAAAAATTATGTCAAAAATGTGTCTGATCTTTGAAAATATAGTTGCCTGTGATTCCCAATGAGTGACATTGAACAGATTTATTTTTTTATTCGAAGGAGAAACAGCCAGGAGTGTGATGCTTAAAAACAAACCAAGAAGTCACAATGGAGAGGTTATAGCTGGCCTAGGAGCAGCTGGGGTCCCGCAGAAGGAGACGGAGTCTGTGGGCCTGCTACTGAGTCCAGAGAGACCTGTTCAGCATGCTGCCACCAGTACCCTGAGGCCAGAGGAGCAGATGAACCTAAGGGTTAGGATTAGAGATAGGGTTAGGGCTGTCTTAGTGATTATGGTTAGGGTGAGGGCTGTCTTAGTGATTATGGTTGGGGTTAGGGCTGTCTTAGTGATTATGGTTAGGGTGAGGGCTGTCTTAGTGATTATGGCTAGGGTGAGGGCTGTCTTAGTGATTATGGTTGGAGTTAGGGCTGTCTTAGTGATTATGGTTTGGGTGAGGGCTGTCTTAGTGATTATAGTTGGGGTGAGGGCTGTCTTAGTGATTATGGTTAGGATTAGGGTTAGGATTAGGTTGGTCTTAATGATTAAGGTTGGGGTTAGGGTTGGCTGTAAGTAATGCCAGTGAAACAATATCCACTCAACACTTTATTTTGCAGGTGCTGCATGCAATACTGTCACATGTTTTTGGTAAATGTTCATTTGTCTACATTCTTGGTTGTTTGTTACTTTTCCTTATGACTCATTATTTGATGTATTTACTGTACTTACTTAATTGACATTAGTACATATTACCATAAAGAACCTTTAGCCTTGTCATGGCAACAGACACACCCAATTTGGGGGTTGTGGCTGTAACGACAGGGAAACATGCAGTCACGATGGGCAAAACGGCACCCCCACCGTCCTGTAATAGGTGATTATCATAGAAATTCTATGGCATCAACGTGAGTCGACATGCTGTTTATTTATGAGTGACACCTCCTAGAATCACACTTCTCTTTGACCTCCACGTATCTTGATAAATTATACGTTTCTGAGGGTGCCTCTCATACATCGGCAAAACACACACTGCTTACAGTGTGCCAGCGGAAATGGGGTGGGTCTGGGCATGTAATGATGTTAAAAGTTGACAAATGTTGGGGGACATAAGTGGAATGGATCGTTTAGCCCCCTGGCTGGGTAAAATTTTGCTTCCCCAAACCCGCCTCAACAAGCGTGCCCAACTGACAATGTTGGGCGGTTCGTGTTGAGCAAAGTAGAACGGACAGCCGGGCACAGACCGGATTACTGCAGCTTTTAATTAAGCGGCAGAAAGCCGGTAATGACATGGAACCGTGACAGAGTGAGAAAAAACAGACGGTAAGATGCATGTTTAGCTACCTTGTGACAGAGGGGTGAGTGAAAGCACAGGAAGTGATTGTTTTTATAGCAGGCTGACCTTGAGCTCATCCTGGGCTCCCTTCTCTACATCTGCGTGTAATGAGGGTGAACGGCCTGCCAACAGCCAGAGCGCAAACGCAGGAAAGATGGAGTGATTTGTCGCCGTTCCTAATTGAGTGATTGGCTGAAACCCTGGCCATCCATTAGACAGCAAACCTGTGCTCAATGAGGCCCGTTCATCATAGGGCCTGAGCCCCACCAGCCGCATTCTCTGTCATTGCACCACCTGGGCACCATGTGGTGTAGAACTTAGAACAAAAATGTAGCATGAAATGTGAGATACCCGACACTTTAAATGAGCAACGTGTGATAAACTGTAAACCCAACTTTTTTCAATTAATACGAGTTGATCATCCAAAAAATTGAAAATGATCCAAATAAATAAAAGGCACTTTCTCTTGCTCCATTCCTTCAGCCCTGTGTTCCGCATGATCCGGAAGGCTTATCAGGCATAAAGGCAATGTGCATCACTGCCTTAACAATGAAAATTAGGCAGAGAGGGCGCATAATCAGCTCAATGTGCTATGCTGACCTAGAACACTTAACCCCCATTTCAGAGGCTGTGGGCCGGCGATCGATCGGCCTGCTGAGTTTTCTTCATCCAGATTCCTATCCCTGTGCCCTGGTCCTCTGGGTGCCCGGGGCGGGGGAGGGGCTGCATCTCGTGTGGTGGAGCAGATAACTGGCACCCCAGGCAGTGACAGCTGACGGCACCAGACTGTGCTCAGCGTTCCACGCAAAGAGTACAGGACACAGAGAGAAGTCCTCGCATTAATGGGGCTGACCGCATAGCGTTACTTAATGCTCTCCATCATGTTGCATGCAAGTAAGTTCCAGTGCTGCAGTGAAGCTGCACCTGGGGATGATCAACTGGCTGGCAGCAATGTCGTCTCTCGCTTATTGCTGCGGTTGCATTTCAAGTACTCTTTAATTTCATGGCCGCATTGGGTTTATTTATATATCACATCACAGTTGCATGCGGCGTATTTCGCCGGGAAGACACGGACAGTGGAGTCACAAAGCCTAACAAGGGCTCTGCGGCCTTAACCACAATGCGGAATATCTCACAAAATAAAACACACGGCAGGTTTTACATCGGATCCTTTTGCACCACATTGAGGCTCCAAAGCTAGGTCAAATTCCGTAACAGCAACAGAGAAATGCAGATTTACTTTGCGATTCCGGCCCGATTCGGCAAACAGGAAGTGGGAACGAGCTGCTGCGGAGAGATGTAGGTTTCAGGAAGCTGCCAGCTGCGCCAGATCGACTGTGCTGGGCGCCACATCCTTGAAATTGCCACCCCACCCCGTCCTTCCTCTCATACACCAGGGGCCGAGAAAAGACAAGAGATGAGGATGCACTCTCACCCTCTCCCGAGAAGCTTCCGGAGCAGGCCGACGGCTTTTCGCCGGGGTTAATACCTTCTCATTGTGCTGCTTTCGTTAGCGCGGCGTTCAACAATAACAATGATGGCAGCTGGGAAAATAAGCTCTGCCCGCGTCGGGTCCCCTCTGAGCTCCCAGATAATGAAACGCTGTCAGGGTCCACTAAACACGGGTGCCGGCGGACCCCTCCACTGCACCGCGGCTGCCAGGGGAACGGAACTGGGTCAGCGATGGAGCGCCAGTTCCCGCCTTCACTGGAGTTTAGCCCCATTCCACGCGGGAGAAGAGAGCGAGGCAGGATCGCGACATGTGCTGGGGGATCTCGATAGGATGCTCGCAAGGAGAAATGGAGGAGCGCAGTAACCACGGCGATGGGCGCAATAGCCGTTCACGTTCATAAAGAAAACAAACAAGTGATACATATTAATATTTATTATTATTTATCCCCTGCCGCTGTTAGAAGATGGATGGGCTGTCATTTATTTCCTTAGTGGGTTAACACTGTGACTCTTCAAGGGCTGTGGATTTCATTCCTGACCCCAGCTCTGTGCATGTGTGTGTGGGGTGGGGGGGGGTCTCCAGATTCTCCATACCCGTGTCCTTTGCAATGGACCTGCATGCAGTCAGGGCGCCCCCTAGCCTGTGCCTTGCGGATAGACTCCAGCATCACTGTGACCCGGTATTGCAGAGTCATATAGAAAATGGATGGACGATGTCATGTGATCCTGCACGAATTGTATATATATTATTTGTCCTTTGTGCAGAACATCCACATTGGACTGTTCTGGGTGTCTGACCTAACATCGCCAGGCTGGGTGGTGGTGACGACACTGTGGGCTAATTTGAAGAAGACTTCACGCCTGGCCGATTCGCTAATAGCACTTATTTAACTGAGGGATTTGTGGCGTAATTAGATGATGATTCCCGTCTCTCTGCTCGTTTTAATTAGGGGTCCGCAAAAAAGTCCCAGGCATATAGAAGGAGGGACAACCTGTGCCACTGAATTTACGTGCCGTGCGGAGTTACCTGGCTTAGACACGGGGAGCTGGGTTTCATTCACCAAACCCCTCATGACAGTTTGAGGTCTTTCTGTGTTATGCTGTTCCCAAAAATCACACTAAATTTAGCATCTCGCGACAGTTATAATTAAATTTGGGCGCGTGTGTCGCTGCAGAAATAGCAGAGGATTCACACAGAGCGGTGCGCTTGTGTGGTTCTGGTGCTCCGGGGGACACGAGCAGACCTGCTCACGGACATTAGCAGCCCACCATGGCAGCTGCGTCTCCAGCCAGCTGGACATGCGCCTCGTGGGGTGAGACTGAGAGGAAGCTCTCGTTCCCCTGGGGTCATTATATCACTGCCAGCGTGGACCCTATCTACTCCACCGCTGAGACCGAAATCCGCCCACAGGAGGGTGCCCAAATGCCCAGGAGGGCAAAAAACAGACGGCGTGCAGTGAGGCGCCCCGATGCCACAGGGAGGCCCTAGCCTATCACAGCTTTTCAGCACAGTGAGACGCACGCGTGTGTGGGGGGTAATGTTGCACGCTCCCAGCTGCGTGGGCTGCTTGGAGGTGTGCCAAAAAATGCTGAATGTTAATAAGCGGGATTGAGCTCTCAGAAGAAATGAAACAAAGCCAGCCCTGCTACCTTAAAGAGGCACTCCAAATTAAACACAGCTGGGGCTCGCGACCCGGACGGAATCTTCCGGAAAATGCTGAAAGTGTCGCTGAAGGTCAGTGGCCCGGAGAGGCACGGCTGGTCTGCGATCAATAATGCTTTCTGTCCCAACCAAAAAAGCTGCAGATAACCATTAGTGACCCTCATGTAGTCCTACAGTACATCACAGCTAAACGCCTTTGTGATAAAGAGAAATGTACTGCACAGGGCAGGAATTCACTAATCAGCAATCACACTCATCCTACTCAGCTGCTAATCTTAACCACCACTAATTAGCAAGCAAATCCACTCCTCCAGGGAATAATGATCCGATTTATGCTGATTAATAGTCCAAAACATGTATTTAAGTATTTATTTACTTTTCAGAAATCAACTACTACAACTGCAATTTTTATTCCAAACAGATCAGTTGCTCTTACTCCTCAACTGCCGTAGTCGAGCTATGAATAGGTAATGATGCGGGATAACGGGAGATGAAGGACACTTTATTGTGTGGAATTATCCAGGAATAAGCAGCTTTACTGCATTTTTTTATTGGTAATTTTATGCAAAATGACTATATCCATCTTGAGAAAATACATTCACATAAGACTGACATTGGCGATGTTGCCTTTTATGGGGGAGACACTGAGCTCCTCTCAGTAGAGAGGTGAGTGATCCTCACGTCCTGCTGTTTGTGTTTTGGAAGCAGGACCTATTCAGACGCCGGTGCTCTCCGCCTTTATGAGGAGGCCAAACTGTGAAACTAATCTGCGCGCCGGAAGAAAATCTCCCATCAGTCCAACAGCAAGGTCCTTAAATAAAGATGGATTTATTCTAATCCTCATTTCTCTTCATTAATCCCTTATTGCGTTGTAGGTAGTGTTTGAGATTGCTAGTCAGCTTCCAATAAAGCTGATTTTTATCTCTGTATTTGCCTCCCGTCTCCTTAGATCGTCTGTCTCCTGCTGAGGAGGATTAATTCGTTGAACGCTCCTGCACCTGCAGCCTGTCCTCTGCGCTGTATTTTTTTATTACTCTGCTGTCGCCGCGTTCTTAAACTTCTTAATTTGTCCTCAGCTCGTTCCCTCGAGTGACACGCTTCTTCCAAAGTCTCCATCCGCCCGCTCGCTCGCCTCCTTAAAGATCCAGCATTTCTCCTGCCTCTCACACTCATGTTGGACATCTTCTTTCCGCGTTGTCATTGGCCTCTTACCATGCCACGTGGCTCTTAGTCGTTCACGTGGACGTCTATGAGATATCAATGATTTACCTGTTAAGATGATAAATAATGAAACTCCCAGCACTGGTGCTCTTTCTGGAAAGGGTATAGGTCATATTGCTTAGGACAGGATCTAAAGTTGACACGTGGGGTGTAACCTGATGTGAATTTCTGGGCTTACCTGGTTGAGATCTTTGCCTTTTCATCCTCGCCTGCTGGCCATCGCCCGAGCTGAGGATCATACAGAATTCCCTGATCCAGCTCTGGCTTGCAATAGGCTTCCAGGTGGTTTGCCTCTGTGAGTTTCCTGGGCTTCTGCTGCCGTCTGCGCTGATTCTCCTCAGGCTTACGGGCTGACAAAGCGGACCCCTGAAAGCTTAGCCACACCACTTGGGGCGGGAGATACAAGCGCAGCGATAGGTACAGAGGCCTCATGCCAGCAGAACGTGAATATTTACACAATTTCAGGTGGCTGGCTCAATTTATTTTTCACCAGACAAAGTCACGGCGGAACCCAATAGCTACATGCACAAGGAAGTCACCTGAGGTTAAAAAGAATGCTGGCTTCTTCAAGATGGGTTTGAGGAACAGGTGATACGGAAACAATGTTTATCATGCGTTTTCCGACATACCGCAGACACGTAAGAGCGACGGCCCGTGAGCTACAAAGCCGGGCTAATACCGTGAGTGCTCCGACTCCATGGGCGCCCATTACTCATCTCGTCCTTAATATGCTGAAATCTAGAGAGCCAATTCTTGATAATTATCACAGAATCCTTTTTGCCAGGATCCATCGGCATAGGAATTCAATTACCGGGATTGGTTTTAGGGCAGGCACGAAATATACCCCCCGTGCTGTTATCCCAAAAGCACTGAAAAGGAAGGATGACTCCTCACTGACTCCGCTGACTCATTTCACTAATAAACGGATTTATCTAGTAAATTAAATATTGGTGTTTACATCAACTTATCAGTAATTAATAAGAATCTTTTCTAGGCATTTAGTTTTGGGGACCATGCTACTTATTTACACACCTATTGTAATGGGGAATCTTCTAGAAGTTTGGATCCAGACGTAGAGCAGACAGAGAGATGGAAATCGGAGTCGAAGGTACAAGCCGAGGTGGATAAACCAGGTCAGTCGGTCTCGGGGTTGCAGGGAAAGGCAGGCACTTGTGCAGATACAGGGGAGCAGAGACAAACACCTGCACTGAGCAGGGGAATCAGGGAAACTTGCTCACCAAGAAGAAGGGATCAGAAGCAACGTTTGTCAACTGTGCATGAGACAATTCCTCGCACGGAAGGACCCGGCTTGACTGGGTAAGTAGGCTAATCAATTAGTGAAACTAAAACCAGAATGACTAACAGCTGTTCAGAGCTCGGGGGAATGTGAACGGCTGAGGGGGCGTGGCTACTGTGAAGGTGGGGGGCAGAGCTTTATACCTAAGGTTACTGTCATGCCTGTATTAACCCCTGAGTCCATTTGACCACGCCCAGCCAGTTCCCGTTCCACCTCACCTGTAGAGGTTCAACTTGGTCAACTGGCCCTTATTAAAACAATCTTGTTTATCAATTACTCCTTATGTGGCATCGATTGTTTGCATCTTACTGGCCTGTTTCTGTGTCTGACTCCTGCCTGAACTCCCAGTTTCCAGGCTCTTCCTGTTGTGTCTCTGGTGCTTTTCCTTTTTGGCACCGTGACATTCATGCTGCTTTAGGACTACAGATTTTGGAATACGATTTGCACCTGGTTTTCTTGTCATTCTTCTTATTCCTGGGTCTTCAACCCATCACCAAGGCAAGTTTGGGATACACCTGGTCCCTCCACAGTGGTCACATGACTCCTGACATTTTATCATGGTTTCCATAACCTTGGTGGTATGGCATAGTAAATTGCCAAGCCATATAAGCGGGCATGTTGGGGGGCAGAGGGGGGGGGGGTTGGTTGCTGAGTACCTGGCACTTTAGCCCGAATGATTGACTGAATCCCTCTTTTCAGGTTCTGAGTGTGATCACTTTAATTTACTGAGGGGGACTGCCCCCTCCCCCACCCAGTCAAACACCTGCCCCTCAAAAAAGACTCTGCATGGCACTACAAAAGAAAAATAACTAAACATCTACTGCCCACCTATAAAGGACAACGTTTATACTTTTATTCACGGTGAGAAATCCTGAGGTTAGACACATTGAATCGTACGAGGACACCGTTCACGACCTACAATGTCCCTTTTTCATTTAAGCACTTTGTTGTGAAAAATAAGCCTCTTCTATCTTCGTCCTCATGCTACGCCGCTGTTAAATAGCATCACAATCTCGCGTCGGTGCTAGTGGGCCATGCTGCGATTGGAGCTGCACGTAAACGCATTTGGGGAGGGATATGTCGCCTGATTATCTCCGTAATTCACTGCTGCCCAGGCACTACATTCTGCAATGCATAAATAAGCCACAGCAAAAAAGCAGAGGCGATGAGATGAGCAGGAAAATGTTTTTCTGCGTCGAGCCGAAAGGGGATGACAGAGGTGAGGATGAAGGCCAGCCCCCCACTCCCCCATTAAACGGAAAGTCAATGAGCTCCCTCGCTTCATCGCGGGGGCAGTCTTGGTGTGTCAGACTGAAAGGCAGATCGTCCTTGGCGTTTGAGAGGAACGCGTCAGATCGCCAGGCGTGTCACCTGAGACGAGCTGTCACGACCTGTTTTGTTAGCTTAACCTCGCCGGTTCCAGGGTGCGGAGGGGTCTGGGGGAGCAGCTTTCCCTGTGGCAGGAGAAGTTTTGTGTTACAGGAGGGCGGTCAAATTCCACCCTCCCGCGCCTTGATTTTTTTTTTCTTTCTCTTCACTGAGCAAATGGTCGTTAATAACCGCAAAGCCAGAAAACGTTCTCGGGAATGACTTGTCAAACTTATGTCCCCGTTCCCCTTCCCACGGTGCCCTGGCCCTGTTTTACGGAGGGCGACCCTGAGACCCAGGGCTGTCACCAGCATGACGTGGGCTAGCCGGTCTTATTGAGTGTAAGGGGTGGATTAGCCAATGAAACATTCCCAGTTTAAGTCCAAGGAGCACCACTGAAAACACGCGTGTACCATTGGAAAAAGCACTCATCTGGAATTTCTGTAAAAAAAACACCCAGCAGGAAAACAGGAGAAGTACAGTTAAGTATCGCAGTCACATTAGGTAGCGATATCTATAGAACAATGAATGTTAATTACCCAGAATCATTTCTTGAAAAGTGAATTATTATACTGACATAAGGACATCCAAAGATGCAAATATGAGAGGGTCACTTTTTATCTTTTTAAGCTGATTTATGAATGGAATACAACATTAAGCACATTTTGCTGATTGTTATTGTTTTATCTGACCCACAGTAGGCTTTGAACACTCATTATGAGATGTCCTAATTTAATTTTAAATAAACCATTTCCATAAGAATTGATCGTTCAGTCTAAATCATTTTTGAAAGCTGTGCAACCCCAGAATCCTAGACCATTCATACTTAATAGATAATTTTTCTTTTTTATATACATTGTTTGAACCGTTTGTTTCTTGGTTTCAGTCTGGGGGCTGCTTTTTAAAGCTAAGTTTTTCATTGGATTTGGGATAAGAGATGGCTCACTCAGGGTGTGAATAATCTACCCCAGCATCTGTTTCTGGCTGGATTTGGGTTATTTCTGGAAGCTCTATTTGTGTATAAGAGGCCACGTCCTGGACGAGTGAGCAAGGTGTTCGGCCAAAAGGTGCAGATGCGTTCATGATTCTGTGTATTACATCAAAGACCGGTCACATGTTCATCAGCCATGAGGTTCACATTTATGTTGCCAACACTAAAAGTAACGCTGGTCCAAAATGGATCATAAATTTGACCATCAAATCATACTACCATCCAATATTTTCTAAACATTTATTTTAGCATAAGCTTTCATCCAAAGGGACATATGTTGAGAAAGCAGGGTCCCTGGGAAAGGGCCTTGTTCAAAGGCCCCGTGCTCAAATCATTCTACTGACCATGAGATCCATCCATCCATCCATCCATGCATCCATCCATCCATCTGTAATTCCTCTCCAGTTCATTTAAAATCTCATAACTGTTACAGTCATCTCCCATCCTAAGAGAAAGGCTTCTTGTTTACTGCCTTCATGATATCCCCAGCCTTTTACCATGCTGAAAGCTGGTAGTGGATGCACTGACCCTAGGAAAAAAAAATATACTCTTCCTGACTCATTAAATGAACTTCTGAAAAAACAGCATATTATTGCAGATTTATTAGTATTGGCCTGTATTTAAAAGAAAACTTGATGGTATGAATACCTAAGATCAAAAGCTTTGAATTCATTACTAATTATATATAAAGACCTTCTGAACTACTTAAAAATCTGCATAATTCAAATAAATTATATGCCCCATAATAAAAGGTTGCACATCGTCATGTTCTGAAGCAGAATGGGGTTTATTGGCCGTGTAAGATCAGAGTAAACAAGTATTAGTATATGGTCGAAATTCATTTGTTTTGGTCAATTATATATAAATATATAGACTAGACCCCAACTTAAAAGATCCACATTAAACACATGTAGCTAATGTGGGTAAATTAAAGCAAATTTTGCATTGTGCTTACATTACACTGTAGTTTGGATGGACACAGTTTTCTCCACGGGGTGTCATTACTCAGCCACTCTGCTGTAATTATCCTAATTCGCCAACATACAGAAATGCAGCAAGCTGTGCGTCTTTTAGTAGTACACGTGCAAACATTTACTGGGGCTCCAGCGGTATTAAACTTACACGGATAGCGTCTCTTTAAGCGATGATGAAGAGAGTCTGATAACATGGGCATTATTAGTATTTAAGGTCCAGCTGAGGGTTGAGCTGTCACACTGTGTAGTTATATATGGTTAACGTTTTATTTACAACATAGAAGACTTTGTGTGTGTGCAATTCATTGTAAGGTCCCTTTATTAAGAACAGGCAATTAGAAAGCTGATTAGATATCTGTCCCCATTCCCATCCATCCAATCCCCGCTTGTACATAACCATCATAACCATCCCAAGCTTATCCCCGCTTGTACATACTGTAACCATCATAACCATCCCAAGCTTATCCCCGCTTGTACATAACCATC
Source organism: Gnathonemus echidnorhynchus (assembly GCA_026776725.1). NCBI lineage: Eukaryota > Metazoa > Chordata > Actinopteri > Osteoglossiformes > Mormyridae > Gnathonemus > Gnathonemus echidnorhynchus. The sequence goes on along the minus strand of JAODJU010000040.1, from coordinate 9,351,883 downwards.
ATAACCATCCCAAGCTTATCCCTGCTTGTACATAACCATCATAACCATCCCAACTTTTCCCCGCTTGTACATAACCATCATAACCATCCCAAGCTTATCCCCGCTTGTACATAACCATCATAACCATCCCAAGCTTATCCCCGCTTGTACTAAAACCGCTCATCTCACCCCTTCAATCTCACCCCTTCCTTCACCAACAGTACAGTGTAATATTAAACATGCCCATATTTGGTTTTAAATACAGGTATCTTAATTAAATGACTTACTTGACACTACCATGAGGTGGTGTTGGGTGAGAAAAAATACTTTACCAGAACAAAATGACTAATAATTAATTAAATTATCCTCCTTGTGCACAACAGGAATCAATACGTTTCCTAACTGCAGTGTAAAGATGAATGCAAAAATAAAATGTCCACTACAATGGACATAAATTAATGGGTGGGGTCTCAGCAGGATACACGAGCAATTTCATTATCGTTACCACGCTCTTATCATACATTCTATAACCATCCTGAGTGAATACCCCATTCCTGCGGATTACCCCTTATACCATCATCCTTCTGAAGGTAATGTACAAGTACATTAAACTCACTCCTCTTTGAGAGAAAATTACCCAACTATATATCATTTGCTTGTTTTAAAGTTATAAGATGGCTCCTTTTATATTTATATTATTCCGAAACTATTTGAGTTTGACAAATTGGAAATCTTATCAGTCAGTAAATAATTGTTGAACAAAAACTTGGTGTCTGTTTACTTTCTCAGTTTGTAAAATTATGTCAGTTGATATTGTCCATTATCATTTTTTTAGCCGCTTACATATGTGATATAATACACATATATGAATGAATGAATGAATATTACTGTAAGTAATTATTTTTGTTTGGATAAAAATGGATACTGCCGTATCTGTCACGCCCAGCTCCGTACGATCCTCCTGTGTGCCACGCCCACCTCATTACCTCGTGTGATTCCCCGATTGTGAACACTTGTGCCTTGTTCCGTTTGCTCTGTCTTTTGTATTTAGTCCGCGTCTCGATTAGTATTCCCCAGTTCCGTCATTAATGTGCGTCGCTGTCAGCCCCGTTTGTTCGAATAAACCCGATCACTTGTGGATATTCGCCTGCCTGCCTCGTCTTTCCCCGCCAGCGTGACAGTATCTGTCAATTAATTAATTTTATATAATTCCGATAAAAGATACCTGGATTTATAAATGATGGGTGGAATCTTCAAATGCCTGTTTCACTTGTGTTATTATGAGGGTAATTATTAGCAATGGTCATAAAGGGGTATATCGGGGTTGTAATTAAACACCAGACGTCTCCTATTCGTTCTTTTGCAAAGGCTCCTAAAACAGTGATTAAGAGGAGTTTAGGGTGATGGTATCAAAAGGGACTTTAAGAAGCACTGAAGCAGGGAATTTCCAAACACAAGGACAGCTGCATTCTCATTGGCTATGTCAGCGTGCACAGGGCCTCTTACAGCAATACAATTAATCATAATAATAATATTAACAGAAGCACATCCACAATTCCTTTGTTGCCACAGAACCAGATTAGTGGGATTTGGATTCAGTCCAATGCGGTACCAACAAGAGGAGACAGGGACAGGACAATGGGCCCAAGACATAAGACATTCACATAATGGCATATAAACATGTCAACATCAAAGCGAAACTAGTGAGTGCGGACAATGTAAGTACAGTATGGTATGCAGTGCAGCTGTCCATGCAGCTGAAACTGTTATACTGTAATAAATAGAATAATGTAGCCAGGTCAATATGTAGCATTTTATTTTTCTAAAAGGAATATACATTTTGAGTCATTTGGACCTCAGGAAAAGTCGGGTGGATCAGAGTATTAAACATCAGAATACTCTACAGTAGTTAGCAGGGAATAATAAAGTGTGGCTTGTTCAAATCCCTGATCCTGCTCTCTGAATTGTACACTGCTTTGGGTAAACACATCTGCCAAATAAATAAATGTAAAAGATTCTGAAATGATAGAAGAGTGTGACAGCAAGAGTAGATGAATGGACTTGGGTAAAGTATCATCTTCACCATAGAAACCTGTAAAAATGTCCTTGAGTGGGGACAGTAGACAGTAGCTGTACATGACACAGGATCTTTGTTAAAGGAAACTGCTGTTTTCTGGGCGATGGGATAGAAGCAAGACTGACAACACACACTGCAGAATGAATCAGTCCCATGTATTGGTCCTGCCTCCTCTATAGTTTCTTCTGCCTCTGCATTCTCATTGGTTACCTCTTCGAACCAATCATTTTTCATTCTGCCCCCAGAACAGTTTTGCGTAAGTAAAGCTCCAATGAGCAATTGTCACCTGACCCTGCCACCTTAGTCACAGCCCAACTGTCCCTATAGTGCATCACAAATTATAAAATAAATGAAAATGTAGTAATATGGTAACATGAATGTAAAACAGGGTGCAGCTTCTCCCCCCGAGCAGCTACTGAGTCATCTAGTAGCATCTCCCCTTCATACGGCTCCTCAGCCCACCGCTAATTAACACACCGATGTAGCGCCTGTGTTGTTTTCTGTCCCTTTGACCTTTAGCAACTTCCTTTGACCAGTAAGCCGCTGTTTCACAGCTTGCTCCACGGCAGGTAGCGTACGGCAGACCGTGGGAGGCACCAGCAATAAATGCAGAATTATTCATGCGAATCAGGCAGAGGTCGAGGGGGCGGCCATTTTATACAATGTAAATGACGTGTGCCTTCCTTCCAGAGGTTATGTTAATTGCGTGCGTAGAAACGCGGAGTGAAAAGATATTTAGAAAGCAATATTCCGAGGAACGGCAACAGTGCAGTTCAATCACAAGCAATCACAAGCTATCCTTGGTTTAAATCATAACGCGCACGCAATATGAAAAGAAAATCACGGGCTATTTTAATGACGTACAGAAATCCTATATTCTGACAACAGTGAAACAGTTGGAACGCTAAAGATTATGAACACGTTAAAACTATTTTTTATTTCTCAGGAGGAGATGGGGAGAAACACGCAACAAATCTTTGGTTCTTAATGATTGCGCAGATGTGACATTCAACAAACACGACCAGGCAATCTATTACCCATCCTTGAATTGGGTGGGAGGGAAGCTGCAACTCATCCGGGGTACAAGGCTGGGCTACAGCCAGGATGAGGTGCCCGTCAATCACGGGGCACACATGCAATTACACACTGTGGCCAATTTGCAGACACCAAATGGCCTAACTGAACGTCATTAGGCTATACTGGGCATTTCTGCAATACCCAATGCCTTGCCATACTAATTAGCCACTTAATAAAAAGCGTTCCCCTAGGCCTAATGCACAGCACATCTATATATAGTTGAAATCCAAATTTGATATAACCCACTGATCCATGGTCCATAAATCCATAAATCTGCTTATCAGCCTTAAGAATAAGCATCACTGTCATGCTGATTATACCCAGGCTGAGATTTCAGTGCTTGACGTGAGGCAGTCAGTTTGGTCTTAAATAACATGCTTCTGTCCACTGTAATTTGACCATAGACAGTGAGACTCTGGCATTATGCTGCTTTTATGCTCGCTGACGTCAAGGCGACCTGTACAGCTAGGGGCTGCTTTAAAAACGCAAAGGCTTGGATTCATTTGTCTATTTCACTTTCAGTTTAGGTTAATTTGTTCACGTTTGGCAATTTATTATTGTACTTTGCTAATTTTGACTCATTACTAAGCAATGTTAAGGAATTTTTAATTTCCATTTAATTTGTTTTCGAGTTTCCATTAAAGGCAATAAGCCTAAGAATTAGTCGTACGTAGAGCCTGGAGCCATTGGTGTCTTCTTGGCCTTAATATGGCTCAGCATAATATAAAGTTTACAAGATAGCTTGTACGCGCGTCGTAAATGAACATCCCCCACAGCGCACCTCAAGCCTGTCTGACAGAGTCTACAGAGCAGCCTGATTCTCGGGCCTCATGCGGCTTTAGCCAACGGAATTTATTACGATACAATAGGATGTTCGACAACGTCCGTGTAAAACAATTTAATGTTTTTGCCAATGGGCATGCTTTTAAAAAAATGAGGCTGAGGTTTGGAACCTTGCAAGATAGAGTGTTTTGTCCTAAGGACAGTAGAGAGCTCTAGGTCTTGTTTATCACAGTGTTCAGGATATTGACTCCTGTCTGCTATAAGATGTACCACCACATATTAGCTACCAGAGCAACGGGCTTCACACACAGTGGGTGGAGTTACTTTGTACCGTGAATCATAATCCAGGTTAAATCACTCCCTATTGGTTAAGTCAGGTTGTGACTGTCAGCATGCAACATTCCCATCCAGCAGTTTTGAAATGACATTTCTTCCACCGATTATATATAAATAAGCAGTAAACATAAAATCCTTCAGTTTTATCACCAGAAGAGTGCACTTCAAACCATGCACTCTTTTGACGTGAGCAGTTCTCACGTCATTTACACAAGCAAACAAACATTCTTAGGCACTTAGCTGTTTATCGTGATCATTATCATTCTTTTAAGTCATGGTTATTGTTCTTAAACTCTGAGCTATCAGTTGAGTTCTCCCCAAACGAGCCTGATGGACCGAAGGGCCTCCTCTCATTTGTAAATTTCTTATGTTCTTAAACAATGTATTATGCAAAGACCCAATATGGAATCTACCTTGTACCAGCTTGGGGCGGTCTGCACTTTGTAGGACGATAGCGAGTGTGGTTGCCTCACTGCCAGCTGGTGGCTGATAATTGCCCTTACTGGGGGGGTGGGACGATGTCCCCTGGCCAGGCTTGAAGCCCGCAGTGCAAAGACGGTAGGGAGAGAGGAACAGAGCAAGCCAGCTGTGAATCTTAGGGGATGATCCCCTCCTTTGTAAATAGCCCCACCTCTTAAGGTCTGCATCTTCTGCATCTTCGTCTCATGTGCCTTCTTTCTGGCAGAGATGCAACTGATTATTTATGTAACTTAAGACAAAGACAAAGTAAAGCACCATTTCATTGTGGTCGGCAGTGCAGTGGCTTGTCGGAATGGAGACACGACCGCTTACTGGAGCTGCAGTTCCCCAGTAAGGATTTTACTTTACGCTCTTAAACAGCAGTAAGTAATCAGCATTAGAGTAAGAATTTCTAACAGTCCAAAATATGCAGGGAGTGATTCATGCAGAGCGGACGTTTCATGAAATATGTTTGACGTGCTAATGTAGTTGCAAGAAGAAAAAAAAAAAAAAAACCGTGAGTGAATTAAAATTAGAATGGTAAAACACAAATGCTTCCATCCTGGGTTTTTAAGCAATTAATGTCTCCCATCATGTCTAGAGTTGTTATTTTCCAAGACGTATTCGGCTGTCCATTATTTTGGCGACCACAGCTTGAAGAGAAGAGATCTGCATGACTTTGAGAGAGGTGTAATTGTCAGGTTACATTTTCCGGAAGCCTTGCTGAGAAAAGGAATGAAGGTCTATGGACAGATGAGTCATGATTCTCCATTTTAAAAGAAGCACACAGCCCCGAGTGCTGGCTTGCCCCAATGAAGGGTTCCGGTGGACTGTGGTTGCTGTCCAATCCAGTCCCTTAGAGGACCTAGTAAACACAGAACCATTCTGGGCGGTTACATTCATCCCACAGTGAAACACGGGAACCATAATGGGATTGAAATTGCATGAGATGACGAAGCACTCAGCCAGGGTACACGCCGAATGTGCCACCTAACCGGACAACAATCAGGCTCTTTGGCTGGCCCAGACTCACGATCTAAACCCAGGCAAACACTCCCGGGAGATTCTGGAGTGGTGCGTCACATGGTGGATCCTACCACCATCAACAAAACACCAAATGATGAGATTTCCCTTTCCTCCTGTTGTGTTTCAGACACAGAATCCATGCCAAGGTGCACTGAAGCTGTTCCATCGCCACACGGTGGACTAGTGCCTTGTAGAGATACTTCATGTTCGGGTTTCCTTTATTCTGGTAGTTACCTGTAGAGCGGCATCTAACCCCTAGATGAAGGACACAGGGCAAATTCTCAGGCGCTTCCTTTTCATCCTCTGAACTTGAAGGAACACATGCAGCTGCTGTCAGGCCCATCAGCCCCAGACGTCTGCTTCGCCGCCTGCGAAATGGACGAGGATTCCCCAGAAAGCCTCGTAATAGCAGGGGCCTATTTAACCTGCTTCTCACAGAAGTCCATCGAGCGGCACCCAGCCCGCGGACCTGACGGCTCTCGCTTCACCACGCCGTTAATCCCACCGACTTCCGTGCGTTTAAACTGCAGAGGATATCATCTAGCAGAATGCATGTCCAGCTCCGGAGAGAACTGCATACTTAGGATAATTATTTTTATTAAAATGGCCTCTTTCCAAGATTTAAATAACACTGCGGGCCATTTGCAGGGGGGGCTGGGAGACGGGCAAAAAATATAAATGCATTTCTTTTTAAATATACTTTTTTGTCTCGCAGGTGAGAGTTTCATAGAAAGAATTGTGACGAAGTTTTATATTAAACTACCACATTAACTCTGGATTGTTTATATTTAGAAATTGGATTTAGCTATTGTAAAATGAAAGTGGCTAATGTGCAAGACTTGTCTGTATTTTCAGAAAGATAAACATGCATCCGCTGTGTAGCGGAAATCCACAGAGCGTAAATCACCAAAGTTCTTCTTTTTTATTAGCACATATGGTAACTGCCATTTCTGAAATCCAGCCACTGTCCACATTTAGTTACATAATGCATATAAATACATTTGTACTATGGAATAAATGGAAGCAGCCAATCTGTGCCATACAGTGATCACTCTCTCTATGAGTAAAAGACCTGACCTACTAAAGGGATCTGATCCCACGACCCTCTGGCCGCATTCACCTCTGCACCACCCCTTACTGCCTTTTCACCTTCACCATAGACCCATTTACGGCACGGCACAGGCGACAGGAAGGTTTTGGTTATTTTTAATTCTTGCCGAACTTGACGGTGAGAACAGGCAAGTCTGTAAGAGAGGGAAGGAGAAGAAAGAGGGGTGAAAGAAAGTAAGAGAGAGAGAGAAACAGTGGTCCAGGCTGTGAAACATTGTCACTGTTATCCACACATGGCACCAACCCTGCCTGGACACTGATGGGGGGACGTCCAGCATGAAAGTGCACTCCTGCCAGCAAGCTATCGCTGGTCCTTTGGGTCCCGCCCGGCCTATCGCATGATTCTGATTTCCTGCTGGACCTCATAATGAATGAATTAATAATGCAGCAAAACAAATTAAACAGGCCGGGATCCCACCTAAAAGAAGGCAGAGATAAGGGACGTGTTCCTGGCACCTTATCTGTCTTCGTGGCGAGCCCTCCCCAGGACAGGGCCAGCGTCACCGCCGAAGAAGACTTTCATTGTGGTGGACGGGTATTAACTGCTAGCGGCCCCCTCTGGCACATCAAAGCCGCCTCTCCGTTCCTGTTCCACAACCTTGTCGAACCGGCATCCTTTCATCTCTGCTCCCCAGGGGCGCGGATGCCACTGCCAAACGTTCAGGGTGGAGATAACTGTTGCTACCGGCAACTTGCATCCACATTAGTGCCCTGTGACGGACTAGCTCCTAATGCCGAGTGTTGTGAGCACAAATATATGCATGCATGCAGGCTGTTGAGAATGCTCCCTTTCTTGATTTGGGTTAGGCTCCTGTCACTGCGCTTGCTTATGCTAATACGCTAAATGATGTTATCTGACATTAGATACACAAGCAGCCATTGATCAAGATGCAGCTCAATCAACAGGTGTTAGTCCGCATCCAGCCATCCATCTTCCGTGACCTCCAGCACAGGGACATTGGAAAGCACTGGGAACATGGCAGGAATGGCAGTGCCAATCCATCGCAGGGGACACACTCGCACACATTCAAGCACTGTAGCGATCTAGAGGCGTCGAACCGCTTGATCTGCATGTATTTTCACTGGTGAAAACTGGACAATGGGGGGATTCTGGAGGAAATACACACGGGGACAGGGGTGCATGCAGACTCCACACACCAAGAAGGAATGGGGCTGGAATCTGGAGGAACATCAAGAGGACAGAGGCTGCCAGGCTGGATAGGATGGTAAAGAAGGCCAGCACTGTCAAGGGGCTGCAACTGGGGACAGTGGAGGCAGAGAGGGGGAGTAGGGTGGGGTCCAAGCTACTGTACCCTCCATACCGAGCAAGGAAGCTCATCCTCTAGACCAGGGTTATTCAAATCACGGTCCTCGAGGTCCGAGCACTGCTGGTTTTCCAGCCTTCCTTTACCTGTCAGTCAGGTGTAAAGCCTCTGACCAATCAGAATCAGTAATTATTAAACTAACTACCTGGGAGAAGTGAAAACAAGGCCTGGATTTGGAATCGAGGTCCAGAGTTGAAGAACCCTGCTCTAGACGGAGAATCACGGCGATGAGAAGCAGCCAGCCATGGGCTCGTCTCTCCAGCACGCATCAGCGAGCAGGCCCAGACGCTCCAACATGACGCTCCGAAGGCTCCAGCCTCAGGCAGAGGGGAGGACGCTCACCCAGTATCTCTCATCGCTCTGCTTATAGCCCACCCTGCATATTTCACTGCTGCTTACATTACCACTGCCCATCTGACATCCTATTTCCTGTATATATTGCACACTTACATACATATTACAGCAAACCGCCATTAGTCCTGCTTACATGGGTATTTATTCTGCTTTTTTATCTCTCCAATTATATTTATTGTAAGTAATCATGTATTCTGTATAAAGTGTAGATATTTATATGTAGGTATATTTATAAGTTCTGGTTTCTATTTTGTTTCTTATATTCTCCTATTTGTATATCCTGACAACTGGATTAAGAACCCAGCTAGGAATCTTAACCAGAAAGGGAAGATGGGTATGCATGTTTTCAATGCAACTCCCTAATTACATGACTAATTACAGTATAGTCCTCACACCTGGGTTTGAATAGCTGACCTAAAGGTTATCTCCAAAATCTGCATACACACTGGTCCTTTTGCGGATAAGACTGTCCACCCCTGCCCTAGGAACCCATAAAGTGCTCAATGTCATCTTTTATCTTATCTTATTTTATCTTATCTTTTTGAAGCTATGTGTGTCCTTCAGTGAAGCTTCCCATATTATAAAATCACAAAATGACGTACACAGGTGTTTCCTTTTCTTAATTTTAAATCAGGTTTTATTCCAGTACTCACGCTAACGAGCCCTAAGGGCAGCATAAGGTGGAATAAATGTCGACAGCGAGTTAAGAGAAAATCCAAACATCTGGAAGCATTCAGACCCGAGACCGCAGTATTGAGTGGAAACGCTCTGAGCCGGGCTCTCAGCTGGCACCAGCTTGCCACCTTAGCCCTCTTCTCCCTGCAGATCTGCTCAAGCTGTGAATTTGCCTGGGTTTTGCTTACGGACAGTAGTTTTTCAAAACGTTTCCAAAGGTACTCAGCCAGAATCCAGGAAGTCAGGAGCCCGCCTGGCCCCCTGGCGGATGTTGCCTTTCTATTCGTAAACAGCCTTGAACTCTGGATGATCATGTAGACTTTGCTCTTTCTGAGCCCGATGCTAAGCACGGCCCGTATTCTGTACTCCGCGTTTATCAGAAGGGCTCGTTAATTCGCGTGTCGCACTACAGAAGGCGAGGTGTATGTCACAAAGGCGATTTCTGTGTGATTCGATGCTCGCCTCAGGTGGCCCGTCATTAAACCAGCCGCCAAGCTGCGCGGATCAGTCCAAACAGTCGTTTCATCCCGGATTCCCCGGCTGAATTTTTGATGGCTGTTAGCGTTCGTACATTTTGCTATGTGGCAACTTTTCCCGACTGTGGCCGTGCAGCCAGAGGAACGCTGACAGTGCTACCAACCCCAGCTCTGAGACTTGGGGGCAGGTGGGGGGGG
>JAODJU010000040.1:9303957-9321546 GCA_026776725.1 Gnathonemus echidnorhynchus | reverse complement strand
CAGGGAGAAACAGGGCGGCCTGGAACAGCGTGACACAACTTGAGGCTGGGGAAGGAACGGAAGCTGCCATCTCAGCAGGGAGGAGGGAGCAGGGGAACGAAACAGCAAGCAGGTACCTCACTTAGCAGCTCCTCTCATCACAGGAGGGAGGGAGTTACTGGGAGAAACAAGACCAGAATTCAACTACATTTTTATCTAAAAAGCACCAGGAACAAGGGATCAGTGTAACCAATCTCTCCATAGAATGACAGTCTCCCCACTGCCCCTCACTAACCCTCCTCTCATACACCCGTTTATGTGTCCTATAGCCATTCAGTCATTTGTCGCTCTACATCTCTACATCTGGCTCCTCTTTAGCCCAGTTTAATAGAGCAGTGTTTTACCCAGAATTCCCTTGTAAGGTAAGGGTGTGTGTCCTGGGCTGGGGCATGGTCAGGTGATGAGCATAAATCCTCCCATACCGTTTCTATTGGTTACCACAAGTCCAGGCCTGTAGGCCCAACATCCATGTCTTCTCCATCTGCTCTCCATGTGATGACGGTGAAGCATCTCTCTTTTGCATTCACTGCTCTCCCCAAGTCCATCAAAACCCAAAACACTCATTGGAAGCTGAGCCTAGGTAGCAACACTTACATCTAAGCTGCTCTTTTGACAACCGTGCAGTTTTTGTTGTATTTCAAAATGGTCAGCTAAATAATTAAATGTAAATTTAAAGTCCTGGTTCAGTCCTGTCATGCTATGGAACTTTCTTACATACAGATACATCTTTATTTATGTTTTATTTATATGACATATAAATAAAACAAGCATAGGAGTCACTAATATGGAAAGGAAAGACAGAGGAGTGCAAGGCCAGTCCAGCAGCTGAACAGGGAAGCTGCTGCCATTAAAGCTGGCTGCCAGAAGATGTTGAGGGGCCTTGCGGGGACGGTGATGCAGGGTTGGCTCAGGCAGAACCGGCCTGCTGACCAATCACTGACCATTTACACCAAGTGGTATAAACAAGCATCTGAGCAACTTGAGGGAGGGAGGGAGGGCCATAAAACTCCAGCCAGTGAATTGACTCAGTTGATTTAAGTGGTTAGCACTGCTGCCTTACAGCAAGAAGGTCCTGGGTCTGGTCCCTGGGTTGAAGTCTGCTACAATAAATTTACATGCTTGTGTTCCAAAAACACATAATTTTTCTCATACTGTCCATCTCTATTCATTCTGTCTATAACTCTGTCTGAAGCGTTCTGTTAGAGCTTTAAGTCCCACCCCCGATGAGACGAGTGTGCTCTGATTGGTCAGCTTGCCCTGCACGTTCCACCACTGTCATCTAGTCTGCATGCAGGTACACAGCCAATAAGGATTGTGTTATGAGGTGACTTCACCTTGTCACGGAAGTAAAGGCTGGAATTCCAACAAGGTGTTTGAAGCAGATAAGAAAAGTGCAGTTTCTGTATTCTGTATTGTGGTGGCTACTGTGGGTTTTAAGACTTCACAGATCATTTACATGCATATAAAGCTGCATAGGACACTAAAAGAAAGGGAAAAATCAGAAAAGCATTGATTCAACAAGACGTCAATGTAATGAGCTCTCACACTTACTCTGGGGTCAAATTGATGTCAAATGTCAGGTGACTTCTCATAGTAGTATAGTTATTGTAGGAGCTTGTAAGAGTTAGAGGGGAAATGACTGAAACATTCAATGACATATTATCTGGAGGCCACACCCCCTATTCACTCTTCATTTCATCTGATTTGCTATTAGTCTCTTACAAGCAGAATGATGAAGAAGAGGTTACCTGCTATGCGTAAGATCTTTGAGCGGGATGCTGTATGGAGGAGTTTCATCCTGTTGTTTTTTTTTCCTTTTTCTTTAATCATGACTGACATTCTGTCCACCAGGAGAAACACAGGCCATTTACTTCATATGAGGCGTCCTTGTTTTCGACGATTTTGGGGAAGTACTCCAGTGGTCCAATTTTTCTGACATTTCAAGCATGGGCGGCATTTCACCGAACGATCTAAACAACTTACCGTGATGAGAGCCCCACCCATTGCCGAGCCTTGGCGAGAGCATCGCCCCCACACCGCTAGCCACAGGGATGGTGTAGCCGTTTGCAGACAGCAACCTCTGCACCAGGATACATAGGGAAAAAGAAAGAAGAGAGTCACTTCAAAAATAGACCCCAGAGACAAGCACTTATTAAAAATAGAGAGCTGACAGGGCAGTGATTGATAGTGACCCAGCAACGTGGCGTGCAACGCAGACCCCCCCTCCCCCCCACAGACCACCTGGAGGCAGCGTGCGCTTAACATGGCCTTCCGTCCGCACGTGTGGGGAGCGGACGCCAACGAGGACTGGCACGCCGGTCTAATTCCATGGCTTTACAGACCACGTTAAATATCAATTTTAGTACTTTTTAGTACGGAGGAAAAAAAGCACAATGTCTTTCTTGCAGAGCACATTTTTAATCTTTGTTCACGGAATAGAGTCCTTCAAAAATAAAAATTCCCCCTTAAACGCCTTTTCCTTCTTCACGTTTGCCAGCTGCCTCAATTTACATTCCGGCAGCGTTGAAACCTCGCACATCTCTGCCTCTGTATCTATAATAATCAATCAGTTATCACTGTTTCCAACTGTGATAAATATTAATTCATAACACATTTGCATTATGGCAATTGAGTCAGTTACATAACTACTTATCCAGATTCACTAGGGAACTGCAGTAATATACCAGTATGAAAGCCGTATTCAAAACAGCCCAGCTGGAAAAGGAATGTGTGTGTGTTTAATATGGGAGAGAGGCAGGAAAGCCTGTGTTATGAGAGGCCCTGCTCCAGTCAGAAGGGCCACAGAAGGCGTCATTCCATATCACTATAGCCGTCAGCTCTGGGGATTGACAATAGCTGACAATCTGATGGACTTTTTTCAACGTGTTTTATTTTATTTTTATTTTTATTTTGCCACTAGACTGAGACAAAGCTATCCATCTCTGATAGCAAGGAGGGGGACCTCATCAGTGCAACACAACGTGACGTTTCCTGCTGGGAAGGCAGAGAAATGAAGGTAACTGAGACACATAATACAAACATGGGATATCATACGATAACAGATTGCGTGATGTTTGTCTTGTCGCCATCGCGCTCTCAGCACTTTGAGCTGTATTATTCATTATATCTTTATATATTGTCATTCCCAGCATAGGGCCCCCCAAAGCATTTGCCCATAGCATCCTAAGGTTATTTGTCACACCCAGACACATCAAAGACTAATGGTGGACAAATGGGGGGATTCAATTTGGGGGCAGGCAGGAGGCAAAAAAAAAAGCTGAAAAAAGATTGTCTGTGGATTCTGTTTCCACCAGGCAGAGGACGCTGTCCCCACCAGGCAGGGGGGGCTGTCCCCACCAGGTAGAGGGCACTGTACCCATCAGGCAGGGGGCACTGTTTACACCAGGCAGAAGCTGGGATGCAGGTCTTGTCAAGTGGAGGACCTGTGATTGGTCTAATTAGTATCCAAAAAAAAGCAATGACCATTGCTTAGGTTATGAATATTCATTGACAGAGTTCAATGAGTTCAGTAAGTTCGATATGTTTCTTCCTTAGATCACCATTTTGGTGGGTCAGAAAATGGGAATCTCCAGCATCTCCATCCTCGCCACTGTCAGACGCGAATCGCTGAATTCTCTTTCAGCAGACGGTTGTCCCTAATTTGCTTCGGAGCCCAGAAGTACCACATCAAACAAATGAGTCCACTGCGGGAGGAACCGTCGCCGGAGTCGTCCCATCCCCCGCTCACAGTTCCAGCTTTGTACTTCACCGGTACATGTTGAGTGCTTTGATTTAAAAGACCACAGTGGAATCAGGCCATTATGTTCCAACAATGAGATGAGAGCTAAAGTTTCATCCAAACATCTCTGGAGACTATTGACAGCACGGTCCCACGCCTTCCTCCAGTCTAGACTCACACAGCACGGTCCCACGCCTTCCTCCAGTCTAGACTCACACGCAAGTTTTCCTTTTTATTATCGAGACTGTGGACAGGCTGGCAATCTGAGAAAATCCACTGTGGTGGAAAGCAAGCAACTTTTTGAAATGCCACTTTATTTACCATTTGTATCAGTACAAGTACATTAGGATTCTCTTTTCACAGCCCGCATCCCGCTCTGGTGCGAGTTAAGCCAGGGGTCCTAGTGCAGCATCAGCTGGCATGAGGTGACCCCCCGAGGCAATGGGGGGGGGGCTTGCTCAAGGTTCCAACATCAAAATGAGTCTACCACCCCTGGGATATGAACCAACAACCTTCTGACCACGGACACACAGCCACACACCTCCCAGCATGTGCATCACATAAGAGTGTTTTAGAACATTTGTGTGCATTTATTTTTAAAAATAAATGCTCTTCCCTCCATTTTCCTATTTTCATTTTCCCGCAGCCGGTAAATGCTCCGGTTTTATTGTTTTTATTTTCTCCTTGGAACCGATGAAAATTCTGCATTTAAATGACTTTCCAAACATTTTGTACCTGCATTTAAAGCCTAAAATGCTCCAAAGGAAAACGAAGCAAACTTTGCCTATTTTTAACTTAGCTTGGAATTCCCGAGAGCGGAGCGACTGCAGTAATTTGCGTCTGTTTGCTCTCCGAGTATAAAAGCACTGTATAGAATATCAGTGATGGATGAGATTTTAAATCTGTGTTTCATGCCCCTCAGTCGCTCTGACTGCATCTTTAATGTGACGCAGTTTCTGTTGTTTACAACTCCAGTAGCTGCATTTATTTCTTTTTTTCTGCAAGGTCTTAGCAAGGTCTCTGTGAAGCAGTTTGTTTTTTTTCCCGTTTTTTTTTCTACAGCTGGATAATCACAGTCACATACTGAGAAATCAGATTAAATGAGGTAAAATTCTGAGACTGTTATTACAAATTATAGCCCCCCCCCCACACACACACACGCACACCTCACTCCACTACCCCACATCTGGAATTACACACGCCTGTAATCACATTCAGTTTTAGGAAACATTTCTGTAATATGAGGTGTGCCTGAGTGAACTGGGTAACTGGCCTAATCTGCTCAGCCAATCAGCAAAACAGATGGTAATGAGATGCAAAGCGAGAGACGGCTCATCTCTCGAGCGTCAAATTACACATTCCTGTTATCTCCGGACTCTGGACATGGGGGGGGGGGGCGTGCATTATTTCACTTGTTTCTCCATTTTTACGAAGGAGTTCCTGAGCTCAGGTGATCGACGTGAGTGTGTTCTGGGCCACATCCGAGAGCCGAAGATTCCATTCTGGTTGACCGTTCAGTGTGACGTCTTTATAACTGCAACTTTTACCGCATCCTCGCTAATTCTAGCAAGACCCATTGCCTATGTATATCTGAGAGCTCCTGTCCTCTGGCAAAAACTATTACATAAAAAACAGCGCTTGTCTTCCCAGAAACATGCATTAATCACATTCCTCACAGGAATTCATCCACTATCAAAAAAGCACAAGGGATTGCTGCTAGTGACTATGAAGGTTGTTCACTTGGCTGCCTTTAGTTCTAGACCCCTAATCACATGGTTTTCATTGAACAGCAGGGAGAAGGGATGTAAATAAAGCAAAATAATTATAGCTGGGGAATTGGGTATTGTTGTTGACACCTTTTAGCAATTTTGCCACATGTTTTTTTTCCTCCTTTTCCCAGATTCTATTTATGTGTCATTAATATTATTATACATCTATATCCAACCACTCATCTGTGTCAAGGTCGTGGTGGGTGTGGAGCCTCTTGCAAGCATCATACAGGTACAAGGCTGGGGTTACAGGCCGGACATGATGCCTGTCCATCACAGGGGAAACACTCATACACACCCACACACACAGACATAGTCTCATCCTATGGGCAATTAAAAGAAGCCAGCTAGCCTGACTGCTGTGAGAGGAAAAAAGGGAACATTTAGAGAGCCCATGTCATAGGGGAAGAACATGGAAGCTGCACACACACATAGTGGAGCTGGGATTCAAACCCACAACCAGATCTGACAGTACAATGCTGTCCATTGCGTCACCACTGAACCCAAGGTTTGTTTTGATTCTTTCTTTCTTTCTTTCTTTCTTTCAATTAAGATATTATTTCATGTAAAATATCACTGAAAATATAATGTGTCCACAAACTTTATCCCATTGTACCGAGATACAGGGTAAGGAGGCAGTCGACTCGTATGATTGATACATTTCGAGCGGCGCCGCACCAAAGCAGCTAATGGAACAGCATTTCCTAGCTCATCGGAGTGGATCCGAGACACGGCCGGTCTAATGACGAGTCCTGCCTGTGCCTCACCGCGGTTAAGTGATCTCTGCGCAAACGGCGTGATTTATGGCATCTGCCAGCACCCTCCACAGCTGCATGGACACTGACAGCCGCATCTGTCTTAACCGGCTCTGCGTTGACATGTCCTATGAGCTTGCACTTACATATAATGCAGCAACATGGGCCAAGGGGGCGGGGTCACCAACGATGGGCCCTAGATATCCACTTTATACACCAGTAATATTCCAAATATCTCTTTGAATCACCGGGGGTCACTGTGAAATTCGTTACAACCTTATTACTACCAATGCACTCTTTGGTGCTCACCACCAGCACGAACATCAATCCCTTTAATTTTATTAACCAAATGTTCCTAGAGGAGGAATGTTCCGGAGGAGAGCCACACAAACATGGGGAGAAGATGCAAACCCCACACCCGCAAAGAGCCAGGGGTGCAAGGCTACGATGCCAAGCACAGAGCCACAACGCCACCCGCTGACTCAACCCATCTCTGCGGAATTCCCTGCTGGTACCCCTGAACCTGAATTTTCGGCCTGTGGTTTGTGCTTTTACAGTTTTGCTGCAATCCCACGGACGTCTGAGTCCTGAGTCACTCCAATGTCGCTTTGTCAGCCATTTTATCCAAAGTGCTTAACCGTTTTACATTTCTGTGTTCCTCTGTATTTAACTGGAGCAATTCAGGTTAGGTACCTTTGTCAAGGGTGCTCATTTATAACAGTAATAACAAAAACAAGGACTTGGCAAGCCTGATGTAACTGGGCCATGTCCTTATGTGCAGTGCCTTTAACTGCAAAATGGGGGAAAAAGCTCAAATCTAGGAGGACAAACAATGCCATTGTACATGTTTTGCATTTGGTCGTAGAATACAGAAGTGCTTGTTTCACATCTGCAGCGGCTACAGGTTTTAATGCAGGTTTTCACTCGTTTTCTCTGGCTACTCCAGGTTTCATTGCAGGTGAAGAGAGTAGCCCTTAAAGGACCCCGTGACAGCTCCAAAGGTGCCCGCTGTTATCGCCCGATCACCTGCATCTCTCAGGATAAGGGGTCACTGGAATCTGACGGATGTGGAATGGGGGTTGCAATGAGGTGACCGTAAATAGATTTACCCATAATTGAAATAACGTGAGTCGTGTAGGAAGTAGGTTCTTCTATGGTTATAAAAACTCATAAATGTAAAGTTAACTGAGGGGGAAAACATGAACTGTCCATACATGGAATAGAAAGTGAGGCCAGTTAAGATTACTGAAGCATGCTTCCCTATACACGCTCTAGAACTTTCTTTCCTCTCTTTTTCCATACCTGTGAATCCATGTGTTTTAGGGTCCGTGTCACATTTCGCCGTTAATTTAATAAAGTGCCTAAATATGCACCATCAAAGGCCTGGCTGAGTTTAAAGACCTATAAATATTGCTCACATTTCACTTCACCACTGAGCTGCTGCAGCAGCCAAACCCCAATCGCACGTCTGCAGGAGTTGCCCTTAAGGCTGGGAACTCAGAGAAGTGACAATATTGCAAAAGCAAAGTTAAACAAACAGGGTTAATTAAAGATATCCTGAAGCAAATCGCAAAAATGACTGAGTAGGTATGTGATATTGCTATAGAGGTGAAGGCACATATTAATTTTTTGAGTGCTAAATATAATGTTTTGTCAACAGTTTAATGCATTTATATATCAGCCGCTCATTATAAAAAGGAAGGCAAATTTTATTTCCTATTGCAGTATCTGCCTACGGGTGGTTCAGGTAAGCATGCAGTTATAACTAGAAGCTCTGGCTTTAAAGGGCTTTTCTGTTTGCATTGTTCTCCATTTTTGAATTGAATTGTTTGTTAAATGTGTAATTTTAAATGGCATTGGACTAAATATGTAAATGAGGTCACTTCTGTAGCTCATAAGCCTCAAGCAAAGTTATTCGTTTAGGCGAAGCTGCAGTCACAGAACTGTCCTCGTAGCAATTTCTGGTGCCGTGCATTTCCTGCGTGCTGGCTCCAGCCACAGCCAGCGGGGTGGCACGCTGTGTTTTCCGTCGCTGTTTCTACTGGGGTTGCTCCATCTTAAATTATACATGAGCCACATGCCCCCTACGCCCCTCCATAAGCAAAATCACCCGCTGCATTCGCTAGCTTTGTATTTCCCCTGCAACCGCAAATGCATGCATGTATGCAAAAGTGCATGAATTTGAATCTCCTTTCCCCCCGGCTCCCGCTTTACACACCACCACTGCAGCTGGCGATCGACCAACTACGAACGTGGTCTGGCTGGGCCCCCTCTCCCCCCCCCCCCCCTCCCGCTCGTCTGCACCTTGGATCAGTAAAGCCCTAACGAAGGAGGATGTGATGCCGAAGTCGAGCCCTTTCACGTCAATCAGCCACTTCCCATCGGCGGCCCGCGTGTGATTGATGAAGGCAAACAGGAAGTGTGACCCCCCACCGCCCACGCGCACACACACAGACACCAGCAGGTTTGAGAACGCAGGAGAGAATGTGGATCGGGACCTTAAGTCCGACACAGAATGATCCTAAGTCCATGTGACAGCCAGAGTAAAGTCTCCTCCTCATTCGTCAACGTGCGACTCCCCGGCTCCCCCTGGAGGTTAACGGAGAATAGCAGCTTTGTAACCAAGAACATGAAGCAGACATTTCTATGGTCATAAATAATGAAGGTGAGGAATTCTTATTGGCAAAGAGAGTCAAACCACATCATAAAGTCATCAGGTACAGTGATGCAGCTTCGCAGAGCCTCTTAGTTTGGTACTTTCTATGTATTCATGAGTCTCACAACAACTAGACTTGGTTGGCAATAACATTGCTGTTATATTAGCCTCCTCCACAGGACTGACCAGCACTGCTCACTATGAGAGTTATTTTTCTGGCATGGATCTGGCCGGCAACAAGCATCTACTACAAATGGGGAGGCCCCTAGGCACAAATCATCGGGGGGGCCGGGGTGAGGGCCAAGGTAAGAGCAAGCTTGGCACAATGAAGTAAGTAAAACAAAAATACAAAATACAAAACTTTTTTAAAAAGCTAATACATAGAAATTCACAGCCTACAAAA
Organism: Gnathonemus echidnorhynchus; assembly: GCA_026776725.1. NCBI lineage: Eukaryota > Metazoa > Chordata > Actinopteri > Osteoglossiformes > Mormyridae > Gnathonemus > Gnathonemus echidnorhynchus. The sequence continues at coordinate 9,312,185 of JAODJU010000040.1, read as the reverse complement.
TTTTTAAGGACAGCATTTTTGTGATACCTGTGTGGCGTCCAGCAGATATATATCATATATATATATATATATTCTTCAGGAGGTCCTGCAGATACAGGTATCATTATATAACAATCATATACGCTGACAGATTCAGTAGCTGTCTAATTAATTATTTATGACCCTGTACTGGATAATGAGTTGTGGAAAAAGATAGATGGATGGATGGATGGATGGATGGATGGATGGATGGTTGAACATTCAATAACATAACATCTCTATGTGAAAATGAAAGAAAAAAAAAGAGAGTATGGCTCCTGAGGAAAGTTTCCCTCTGATAGCATACAGGCGCTATGTACAGCGTAACATGTCAGCGATACTTAGCTGATCAAAATTTCAGACGAAAATATTGTTCATAGTCTCACGCTGAAGTGCTTCTGTCTGAGCTAAACGAGTTTGGGACAGCTCTTCTGTGTTTCAATAACCGATTCCGCAGTTTCAAGTGTATCTCTGTCTCTCATATATACTGAAGACGATTACAGTGATTTTCCTGAGTTAAATGAATAAGATTACGTTGCAGATTTTTTGATGCACTGCTAGGGATTTTCTAAATATGTCTTGTGAGAGACTCAGTGAGACATTCTGTATAGTTCATTCCATCCAAAGTGTACCCATGCCAGGTGCTGATTTGCGATTTGCCCCCTGACCCTGACCAGGATGATGGGTACATGGATGAATGGATGGATTTTGCATAGTCTGTATATAAGCACTCAGATTCCTGACTGACTCTGCATTTTATTTGATCTGTATTTCATATCTCTTCTATTTTTTTTCTGCTATAGCTTTCCTTTTTATGACTTTTTATGTTTACTATATTGTTTCTTTTACAGTGTCTTTTTCCTAATGCCCATTTTGCTTTTACTATATATTATTATGGCAGAACTGACCATCTTGCATTTCATGGCAGGTTATAGTTTATAGTCTGACTGTACAAATCAAACCCTTGAATCCATTAATCCTTCTGTCTTTCATAAGCTTTGCCAGTACAGGGTTATGGTGAGTTTAGTGCTTGAGCATCTTCTGAATCAATTACTCAAAAGATATTGTGAGGTGAACATTATAAAAATTACTCAGTGTGTGTGTGTGTGTGCGTGCGTGTATGTATATATGTATGGTGATGTATATATTACATTGTGGGGACTATTTTACTTTTATTTTGACCTCATGGGGGACATTTTTTTCAGTCCCGACAAGGAGAAACTCAGTATGATTAAAATCTGTGAATACTATCAAAAAGTCATCAAAGTCACGACAGGAATTTTAGCTTAAGTGAAGAGGATTAGTCATATATAAGAATATTCCCCTACTCTTCACATTCAGCACTTTCTTTGACAGTAAAACATCCAATTCTCAAGTGTAAAACTCCCCAGCTGACAGACACGGAGTGATCATAGCATGGGCCAAATGCTCCCCTCCTGATTGCTCCCAGGATGAAGCAGGCGTTTCCCCTCCAGTTTGCTACGATCCCAGGGGTGACACAGTGATATGCAGCACGAGACATCGTCACAGCAAGCTGGAGGAACAGGGGTTCGGGTGTGGAGAGTGTGCACTGCTGTGGTCTCAGTCACACAGGGAGGGATGTGCAGCAGATAGAGGGACATTTAACCAGCATAAACACACTTTTATCCTTTGGTTAGGTTCCTGTTCTGCTGAGTCCCCTACTTACTGTCTTCTTTTCTCTCTGCTCCCAGGAACTGATCCTGTTGTTCCCCTATGTGTTTGTACAGAAGAGAGAGAGAGAGAGAGAGAGAGAGAGAGAGCATGAATAATCTACCACATTGTCTTTTTGATCAATGCCATCTCCACGGACGCTGTCATGTCACCTCGCTTGTCCCCTGGCTTCCCTACTGCTCTCACATTCTGGTCAGCAGAGATAGCAAGAAGTAATTAACTCGCCCAAAAAAAGGCGGCTGGCAGGGGCTGGGAGTGTGGGCGTGGCCAGGATGCTTAGCGGCGACAGGACTGAGGCCGGCTGTTCCGGCGTCTGCTAGCGGCCAGCCGCCGCCTGGGTCCCTCCCGGCCCTTTAACCCATCACATCGCACCCCCCCCCCCCCCCCCCCCCAGTCCTCATTGTCCATGCTAATAGTGCCTAGCAAACAGAAAATTATCATAGTGTGCAGTGTGCATGCCGACTTACTGGGCTTGGGTAAGCGCCATTTAAATTTGATACTAATTCTTGTCGACACAGGAAATCACATTTTTTGAATCTATCCATCCATTTTCCATAAGTGCTTATGCAGCATGGGCTCCCAGTGAGGCCGGAGCCTATCGTACAGAGCACACGGCACACGGCGACGGACCCCCCCCCACATGCGCTGCAAGGCCCCACAGGGCAGCAGTTTTCAATGCAACTGGAAATTAATCCTTTATCTTGATAACACTTTAGTCTCATAAACAAACAAGGTTAAAGGTCTTAAACCACCACTAAACTTTGGGTTTTCAGTCAAAAATGCAGTGTCTGAGGGTCTGTGTGTGTGGGTCATGTATATATTACATTATAAGAAGCAAATGTCCCCCACAATGTGATAAAAACCTGTTATTTTGATTTGGTGGGAACCATTTTTTCATTACCCAAAAGGGGAAACTCAATTGTGACTGCATCTAAAAAGTCTTTCTTTGGTTGCTTATGGTTAAGGTTAGGGATGGGTTGGGGTTAAGGTCATTGTTGGGATAAGGATTCTTCCCATAGAAATACACAAAGCTATAATTACAAACGTGTGTGTGTGTGTGTGTCTTCATGTGGGCAGGGGCAATTCTAGATTTTTTTAAGGTGGGGGTCATAAGAGGGGGCATAATGCATATGGAGGGACTAACCATATCATTATCCAAAGATTATGATTTGAATCGGTGTCTGACAGGGGAGGGGACACTCCGGGGGGCAATCAACCAATCAGCTGTGAGGTCGGGTGAGCGCCCCTGTGGCCCGGCCCAGGTATTCGCCTAATCACATGGGCCTCTTCCCCCCCACCTCTGGCTTATGTGACGTTTAGCCACCACAGACCAGAAGTTAGGGCAGGAATTAGATTCTAATCATTAGGAATCAGGTGGAAAGTTCCATCACCGGGTCCCTGATCGCTCCAGGAGCATCCAGCGGGCCTTACGTAACAGGGACATGTTTTACGCATTTATTGTGGTGGGTGTGCGGTTACGGCAGGGGAGAGGTGTTTATGTTTCCTATGAATCATGACAAGGGGGGCTGCCTGTTAATTAACCACTTCATTAGTCCCACTTAACGCCGCTCTTTCTCCCCCTCCCCTTCTCGTCCCGCCTGCCGCTCCTCAGGAGACACGCGGCAGCCTGGCAGAGGGCCGACGCTTCCCGCCCGGCCCGCTCCGCTGGGGTGTGAGCTCAGTATTCCCACCGCATCCGTCCCTGACTCACACAAAGTCCGCCTCCCTCTCAGGGGTCTAATTACCTTTCTGTGCCGTGTGTGCTGTCAGCTGAGAACCCATTAAAAGTGCCTAAATAAGTATTTCTACAGTTTTGTGGGCATAAAAACGTATGAGCAAATATTGTCTGTGTCTTAAAGGCCTACGAGGAGAAGTTTGCTTTTAATAGGTAGAATCTGGGACACAGTAGGTCTATCCATTTCAGGCTCATTAAAGGCAAATAGTTACCTTCACCGACCCACGCGGTAAGCTGAAGGCGCGGGCAGGAGCCAGGCGGACCGCTGAGTTAGCATTAGCATTTAGCAACCTTAATGGCTTTTCCTATGATAGCCACACTGGACCTATAAAGGAACCAAGCTGTTCAGTCCAACTTACACTTACAGTTATATAACAGGTGTTTTTATCCAAAGCGGCATACATTTGGAACAGTAGGGGTAGGCAGTCCCTGGAGCAATTGGGGGTGAAAGGGCCCGACGGTATTATGTTTTATAGCACTTTGTGACTGCTTTGTCTGTGAAAGGCCATAAAAACAATAAAGTTCACTTACCCAGCCAATCATGGGATTTGAACCCACAACCTTCTTATTACAAGCACTGCATCCTAACCCGCCAAGCCACACACATTCCCTACCATTGCTAACTCTAATAGAAACGAATGCAATATATTGTACTGACACCCATGCCATACGGGGGGTGTATAAGAGGCCTCACTGGACTCTCAGCTGCATGTTAGCACTCCGCTGCTCTCTCTTTGAAACATTTCTGCATCTAATCCCATTAAGCGGTTCAGTCACCTGTCCGGAGCAAAAGCATTGCAGGGAGCTGCCTCTCCGCGTGCCAAGCGCTCCGTGATCTCAGCCACGGCATTCTGGGTAAATGACACCCGCCAGCCTAAGAAATCTCTCTCATTCAGCCCCACCCCAGCACTCTTTTCTCTTCTTTTCCCCGTGAAGGAAGAAGAAATGAAAAAGTCAGTGGTAGACGGCGTCCCTGTTTTGACGCAGTAATTGCGCTCCAGTGGATCGCAGTCTCGCTGTTCCTCTGGGGGCCCAAGACGGTTCTATTCCGAGCTGAATGCCTCTGGACCCCCCCAATTCCCCCGGATTCCCAGTGTGGAGCCGTATGGAAATGAGGCTGCACAGTTTCTCCTCACACTGTTCCCTACCCCTGACACCCACCATAGACACCCCCCAACGTTGGGTGAAGGACAAGGGTGAGGTCACACCTCTTCTCTGAAAAACCGAGTATATCACACATTTTACCACAAAGCACCGTGGGCCCTGAATTACCTACAGTTACATCTCCATCTCATCAGTACTATTCTCTAATCATTACCAATAAGAAGTTTTTGTTCAGAGAAAATTATCCGTATTACTCAATATATGTGTAATTCTTCTGTTTCTCTTACAAGCTTTGCACAACATTGAATGTTTTTATTACTATTTTGTTGAAATCACTTTGAGGCTTTGACAGGCAGAATGAAAATATTATATCAGAAATGGAACGACTAATTTTCTCTGAAATCGAGAATATAAACATCTGTCCCTTATGAAGTCTAGAAAACTAATTAGCAACAAATCATCAGAATGTTTACTTTCTTTATAAGGCCCTGCCTGTTTCTATACGCTTAATTGTTTAAGAGAATCAAAGAGAAAAGGGAAATTCTGTAAGAACTCGGGGCTTTACTGAAAATAGACACCACAGACACAGGAAAGCAATTAGGAGATGGAAGGAGATAACGAGCGAGACGTAATAAAGCCTGATAGTGGAAGGAGAGAGGATCTGGGCCGCCGATTTCGTCTCCTCTCTCCTCTTTCCTTGATGATGAATGCGACGCTCCCCCTCGCACCAGCTTCTGGCAAAGACTCCATCCGAAACATGTGAGTTCATGAGAATCTTTCTCTCTTTTTTTGCCAGGCTATTTATCAGAGCGTCTCTTCGTTTCTCACGTGGCTAAAAGCACAAAGGCGGAGCAGCCAGTGCAGAGCCGCCACACTCCATCCCCCGCGGCTCTGGCTGCCGTTTGAATTATCGTCGCTTCTCATCGGCACGTCGGACCCCCCGTGATGCCAGTCACAAGCTGACGCAGACGGTGTCAAAACGTGCCCTTCATCGCGACTCGGGCTCCCTCCGCGGTCTGGGCATCGCTCCGCTCACCGGATTGCGCTGAGCTGCTCGTCTCTGTCTTGCTATTCACTCTCAGGATCCGATTCTTGGCAGTTTTGACTGTACTTTGCATCGTAACTCATGCAGGTTGAGGGGTCTAGGAGTTGGGATCGGTGATATAACCTATGGAGCGTGGTATAACCTGGGGAGCATGATATAACCTGGGGAGTGTAGTATAACCTGGGGAGCATGTTATAACCTGCGGAGCATGATATAACCTGGGGAGCGTGGTACAACCTGGGGAGCGTGGTATAACCTGGGGAGTGTGGTACAACCTGGGGAGCGTGGTATAACCTGGGGAGCGTGGTATAACCTGGGGAGCGTGGTATAACCTGGGGAGCATGGTATAACCTGGGGAGTGTGGTACAACCTGGGGAGCATGGTACAACCTGGGGAGCATGTTATAAGCTGTGGAGCGTGCTATAACCTGTGGATCATGGTATAACCTATGCAACGTGGTATAACCTGGGGAGCGCGTTATAACCTGTGCAGCGTAGTATAACCTGGGGAGTGTGGTATAACCTGGGGAGCGTGTTTTAACCTATGGAGCATGGTATAACCCCCACCCAGAGCCAAACCAACCATTTTCTGGGCCCCAAGTAAAATTTGATTAACCTACCTATTAGGATTGCGGATCAATACTACACTATCGACTCTTCTGATCTGAATGTTTTCATTTTAAAGAATCATCTCTAACATCAAGATATCGATTTATTTGCTAGGCAATGATTATGTTATTATAGGGAACAGGACATGAACTATTGCCAGGCAGGACAACCCATAAGGAGGGGGAGAGGGGAAGGGTCCCGCACTGAATATCAGGACCAAATAGAAATCAGATTGAAAAGAAAATCAGCACTATCACCCATCCCGACTAGCTGTCATCTGTCACCTTCCTTCCCATTCTGACAGGCTGATCAGATAGTGGGGCCCCCTGGTGGCTGCTGGGACACATAGTTTGGCTGGTCCTGTCCCCACCATTGTCTCATAAGCTCACCACCTTCAGCACTAACAAGAAACGTAGTTTTGAGGACGACATTGTCATCCCAGCCCTCTTAGGTCAGGGGTGCAAATCCCACCCTAGGGATAGATCTCAGTTCTTATATATTATTTTCTGCTATAACTTTCCTTCTTTCCTGATATTTACTGTATATATATATATATATATATATTTTTTTTTACAGTAATATCTTTTTCCTAAAGCCCATTTCGGTTTTCCTGTATATCATTATAGCAGAGCTGACCATCATACATTTCATGGCAGCTTATAGTCTGACGATCTACTGTACCTTGCATGTAACAAATCAAACCCTTGAATCCATGAATCCTTCTGTGTTTCATAACCTTTACCAGTACAGGGTTAGGGTGAGTTTAGAGCACAGAGCACGAAAATTATTGTATAGTAAAAATTATAAACACTGGGAAGTGTGTGTGTGTGTGCGTGTGTGTGTGTGTGGTCCAGGTATACATTATGGGAACCAAAAACCTGTTATTTTGACGTTTTGGGGACTATTTTTTGGTCAACACAAGGGGAAATGACTCCATACCGAATAAGCAGCTACGCTCAAGCCATATTTAAACAGCCAACCCCAGAAGGGTGCTTGCAGAGTTTAATTAAGCCCATAACCAATTATATGTAATTGTATTATATGTAATTGTATTAAAATACTTACTGCCTAGTTTTGTGGTGTGCGTTAGCTTAGCAGATGACCGAAAAGACGTAAGTAGCTCATGCCATATTAGTAAAGGTATTGAATATTTTATATATATGTATAATATGAATGTTCCTCTCTCTCTTTCTATTTATATGCATGAATAAAATTTTGATCTAGAAGACGAGAATGAGAAGAAGCTAACAGACATATTTATCTTAATGAGATTCTCTATTTAAAGTAACATCGGGTAATTATGTATATACACACACAAACATATATATACAGTATAGAGAGAGAGAGAGAGAGAGGGAGAGATCTGTAAATAGAACTTGTGTGGGTACAGCGTGTGCGGAGTGTGAGGCGTGTGCGGAGTGTGAGGCGTGTGCGGAGTGTGAGGCGTGTGCGGAGTGGGTACAGCGTGTGCAGAGTGCCCCCTTCCTATGATCTGCTTCAATGTGACCCTGTACTGGACGAACTGAACATGGGCAGACACACATCCCGTCGTCAGCAGAGTAACTTCAACCCTGGGCCCCAGAGTAAATCCTTTAACCCCATTTGCTCCAGGGATTGGCTGACCCTGTTTTCCCAGTTATGTGTAGCTTTGGTTAAAATCACCTACTAAATGGAAATATAATGTAAAAATCTGACATACAGGCTATAACAAGATTTATGAGGAACGTATGTATCAAAGTATGTATCGAAGTATGTATCAAAGTATGTATCGAAGTATGTATCGAAGTATGTATCAAAGTATGTATCGAAGTATGTATCGAAGTATGTATCGAAGTATGTATCAAAAACAGCAGAGTTCTCCGGTCTCCCCCGTTACCCCCTGAAGAAGGTGAGTGTTTGACGAGCATGTGCACTTTTGAACAATTAGCACGGGGCTCAGAGGTGTGTCACTCTGGCCGTGCTGGAATTCGCTAAGGTACGGCCACGGGTGCTCTTGACCCTGTGGCTGATTTTGGACTGCGTTCAC
>JAODJU010000040.1:9279925-9301123 GCA_026776725.1 Gnathonemus echidnorhynchus | reverse complement strand
ATCACCTAAGGAGGGGGGTACCCAAGGAGGGATCACCTAAGGCGGGGGGTACCCAAGGCGGGATCACCTAAGGTGGGGGGTACCCAAGGAGGGATCACCTAAGGCGGGGGGTACCCAAGGAGGGATCACCTAAGGAGGGGGGTACCCAAGGTGGGATCACCTAAGGAAGGGGGTACCCAAGGTGGGATCACCTAAGGAGGGGGGCACCCAAGGTGGGATCACCTAAGGAGGGGGGCACCCAAGGAGAGGTTTACCCAAGGCGGGGGGCAACCAAGGCAGGATTACCTAAGGAGGGAACACCCAAGACGGGGGGCACAATCATATGACTTAGAGATATTAATTAAGCAGACGTCATGCTTTTGCTGAGTGGGAGGGAACCAAAGTAAACTTGTGCAAACAGGAAGATACAAATCCCCCAGGGAAACAGGAGGTCATACTGTTCACTACTGAGTCACTGTGCCACCCCCAGCTAACAAAGAATTTTCACCTATTTATAGCGATTTCATTTTCCTTAAAAGCCCCCAATCTCTCCACGGTGACATTTTGCAGCAGCATTTTGCCATTGTGCCAAATTAAATCTTTTCATATCCAGTTATTTTAATTATATGTATCCATTCATTTCCTTCACATTCATGGAGGTGTTCCAAAAAGCGAGGACATCAATATTGCTGATGGCTGCCACAGAGAATCAAACTCGCAAGAAATTAAACTGTATTCAGAGCAAATAAATAATTAATGGAGGACGAGTTCTTTAACTTGATCACTCCATTAAGAGGCTAAGAGGACTGCAGAATGGTGAGGGCCAATCACGTTCACCCAAGCAAAAAGTGCAGCACTCTGATTGGCTGGAAATGTATGTCTGAGGGGGGGTAGGAGGGGGGGAAGTGCAACATGGATCTTCAACACATTATATTCCCCAGCAGGATAGCAGGTCACCACACATAAAGTGCACTTATGCCATTAAAACACTGAAATATTGTGTGTTCCCTACATGATAAACTGATGCCCCACATTGACGCTCAAATCCAACCAATGATGACTATTTCTGGCGTCATGAGAACCAATGAAAAGCAGTTCCCCGTGTGAATTTTAACACTTTTATCTCATGCAAGTTATTACAGTCACATGAGCAGGGTCTCATTAATCAAGCATGATTATTGTCTTATTATCACTAAATAAAGAGTTATTCTTTTGCTGAACCTTAATTAAATCATAGCATTTCATGAACACCTTGTCCCTCTGTGCTTGTGTCTTAAGCATATTTTACAAACACGAAACGCGCTGGTATCGACTTCCCAAAGCGCTGTTACCCTGTGGCATGCATACCAACCACAGTGCATTTCAAAACTTACTGGTTACTCGCAGATATTTCACAAACTTAGATTTCCATTTATACCACATAGTCAAAACAAGTTACGTACAACATGAGACGGGCAGGTAGAAGCATAGCTGTCTCAGATGGGTACAGGCAGATGACTGAGGACACGGACGGCATTCTGCTCATTTAGTCCACTGCTGCCTTGTTTTGTTGACAGTACAAATGGTTGGTTTCTTTTCTCCTGTCTGCAATAAACAAGACACTAGCACTAGTCTTTGCTAATACTGCAGTCATAACTGTTTCCCCTGACATCTACACTGCAACTTCATACTTTATTTCCCTAAACTAGGGATTTTTTTGTGTTTGTGTTTTGTTGGAAAGAGTTTTATGTGTTTAGTACGTTCCCTTAGTGTCCCCCATTATCTAGTTATTTTCCACATCCTGATTGCAACATTTCTCAGATCCATTTAATAACCTTATTTATATAAACAAAAATAGCCGTTTTTCAAGGTAAAACGCCCAAAGCTCCTAAAAGTATCAAGCTCACTGGAAATCAAAAGCTGGATGAATATGCAAACTACATGGAAGGCTTTGGAGGAACTGAAGGGACTGTAAAGCAGATTGAAGTCAGTGAGCAGAGCGTTGCACCCCCCAGCTCAAAGAGATCACTAAGAAACACCTGTCATGATCCGTGTTTCACGTCAAGTTCACTGAGCTGAAAGGACTTCAGACATCCAAGCTTGTCTGTTATATGTTCGGGACCAAAACACCTGACCAGCTATCCATCATGGATGAGCCTGAAGAATAGACAGCGGACAGCCTGGATGGGATGCCAGTCCATGGCAGGGCACCTGTCACACCTGTCCCACAGCCCACTGGTAATGCTGTCCACATTCACAGTACATATATTTCAGTGCTATTTTGAGCATGGCTACTTCTCTGTGAATGACAGCCATCATTGTTTTAGAGTTCAACATAGAATACAGCAATGATTCTTCATCAACATGATTCTTAAAATTGAGGGAGATAAATAGTTTGCTTATACTAAGAGCAGAATTGGCATGGGTTTTAAATCAAAGGAATTTTTTTCATTTTTAAAACTTTTTCTTGCATTTTCTTAAACACAGTCATGCTGCAGGGAAGTTCCACTTGTGGTTCCCAAAGCAAAATAGCTAAATGCAATTGTTATACCCAAGGACTTTAAACAAGACTCTCTGATGTATATTAAATATTAAAATTCAAGTGTTCATTAGTCTAGATTCCAATAGGGCCATTTTCTTATCTTTGTGGCTTTTTTCTTCTTTCTTTAACAAAAAAAAAAAAAAAACATTTTAATTAAAATTCAGCCTTGCAGTTGTAATGGACTTTTTGAGCAGCAGTTAAAATTTAATGGCCCATTTTCTTTGCTTACAAATGAAGAGGTCTTTAGCTAAATGATGTGGACCCAGCAGTAAATTTGTAAATGCCTTCCTTCTTCCTGCATTCTATCATTACTCTTGAGCAACGGGCTAAACCCAGTTCACTACGAAGCTGCTTTCACAGTGTGTTTTATCCATATGCATCTGCGTTGCTGCAGCATGTCCGGACGTAAATATAGGCCGACCTGCTTTTCGATGCACAAATACAGAGATCAAAACACAGATGCCAAAACAAGCTTAGTTTCAAAGGATAACCTGTGGGTTTTGTTATCTGTTTCCCAGAGCAAAATATTTAATAAAGGTATTTTTTCATATCAGTCAATATCAATAATTATTGCGATATAATTCAAAAAATTTTTTAATATAGTTTTGATTTTTCAGTTCAGTTTTTATTTTTATGCTATTTTCAATTTTTATTTTAAATCCAATTTAGATTTAGTTAATTTTGAGTATGGTTTTATTAGTTTTCATTTTGGGGCCATATTTCTATTGAATTTTTTTTTTTGTATTTTAGTTAAATTTTTAGCAATCTTATTTCTAGGGATTAACTGAAAGTTGTACAGCTATTTTATGTGTTTGATCTTTAAAGAATTCTACATGGACATACAGTGCACATTATGCACTATTGTCCTCAAAATTGGGAAAACAGGTTCCAGGTATTGCTATTAGCAAAATAGTATTAAAACAGTAACGGAAATTAATTTACATATCTTATTCTCTTTTAGTTTGCAAAAATATTTTTTTCATAGTTTTAGTTTTTGTTAAAGATAATCCTGCTCAAAATTTCCTTAGAAGTGCCTTTAAACATATTAAGAACATGAAAAACACCAATATATGTTCTTTAAAGACTAGCCCAAGATAGGTTGGAGTTGGTTGGCCTTCGTTTCTGTGATGTGATAGGCTGATGTTTGCTACCACCTTATGAACAATATGCAAAAATAACTGGTAAAACTAGCATGGAAAAATAAATCATAATTGCAGGAGAATTCAAATTAAATCAATTTACACAGAAAAATTAACTAAAAGTACATAATTTGTTGATTTGAGTATAATAACACACAGTCTGCAAGTAAAGTAGCCGTCTCAGTGAAGTGACTCAGTCAGGCTGGATATTTCCACAAAGCTCACGGCAGGAGACTGTGTCCCTGGAAAAAGAGAGAACACTGCCAAGGTCTCTAACTACACTGATGAGCTCTCACTTCCCAGTGAGGAAGGGGGGAGGGAAGGTCTCGCCAACCAGGGTCTGAGCAGATCAAGACGACCATCTAAGCTGAGCTTCAGAGAGACGCCAGTGTTGGCCCAACGACACGCAGGAGGTCAGCTTAGGGACGCAGTTGCATGTCCAAGATTTTCATGGATGCAAATTATTTTGATTGATACTCTAAGCAGAGGATATTTAACAGTAGTTACACTATTTACTCAGGAAATTTACTGAGGCAATTTGGGCCTGTTCTTTCCATAGGGCTATTAAATCAGTTCCCTTTTAAATATCAGCCTGGGGAACTTCCTATTCACAAATGTATTTTCCTGGTAACTATGTGTGTGCCCAGTGCCTTTGCATTGCTGGCCATGCCACCACTCAGGGTGCCAAATAAACAGAGAATGATGCATTATTTCAGCCAGGATAACAAGTGAGGCTCTGCTTTTGTGAGCTATTGGCAGTCTGATATGTCATGCCTTTGTCTACATGATTTCTATATATTTCCATCATTATTTTTCCTTTGCAAGCTGTGCGGCTTTAATCGAAGAATAACTGCGAGTAGAGGCAGCTAATGCACTCAAAGCACCAGCTACACGTCTTTTGTATATTTTGAAAAACCCTGATGTTTGATTCAGGCCCGCTGGAATGCTTCCATCCCTTACGCTGTCTGAAGTCTTACTGGCGAAGCGTCGGCTCTTAAAGGTTTGCATCGCCATGTGCACATTCTGAAAAGCTCAGCTGCAATTTCTCAGAAATCACCTGTTTGTTTTTTTCAAATAATAATAGTAAAATATATATATAGACCCACTATACACCAATTCAGACAGAGAGCGACGACTCCATTTTCAAAGTTAACATTCTAATGGAAGCTATGACCGTCATGCCCGAATCTCACAGCCCCCTAAATGCACAGATGTGAAGCACATGCCTGTGAGATCACGTTAAACTACTGTATACACAAGTGCTCATACCAAATAATGACAGTTTATCTTGTGTAGTTGATATGCTGCTGTCAAATATATCTCTCATTACCTTTATCTTAATGACAGTCTTACTCAAAGAAACATTAACTTAAAGCCCAGTTTCTTATCCACAAATCAAAAATATATGAGCAATAAATAAATAAGACAAACATGAACTACTGACCGGCAGTTTTTCATTATGCATACTTAACCTATAATAAGCATTATTGTAATTCTCAGAATTGCCAATGCCCATTTGATTAGTCACATTCATTGTCCTGCTCTGACCATTACATAAGGAAAAAAATACTTGTGGCTATAGTAGTTAGAAAAATACATATTGCAGCTGAATTTTAACTTCTTAAATTTTATTATGACAGAATCAACATTTGCTTTATCAACAGAAGGCAGTAAAATTGCGTGCTTGTCACATAGCAGGATAGGGCTGCTTTCTGATTGGCAGAAGCAGAACAGAGAAGTTTTTTGGCCGTTTGAGGAAGTTTGCTAAGTCACTTCTGTTTTGTCTTTGTGGTTACTGCTGTGACACATGTAAGAATGCCATACATTTGCATATTTAATTTCTTTTATGCGTTTCATCTCTTTATTTGCACCTTCGCACACGTGTATATGAATTTAAGATCCACAGCAGGAAGTGGGTTCTACCCAAGTGTTTTCAGGGAAAAGTTCTTTGCCCATCTATACAGCAAAACAATCATCATTTCCTTCGACATCACTTCCTGCCACTGGCGGTCTACCAGTCACATGAGTGGAGTCCAGACAACAGAGAACCAGTAGTTAGCCGTGAGAAACACTAGCAGTCTTAGGTTCGGATTTAGAAAGTTTAATTAAATTCAGGAGATAGTTACCAGGTGGCTCAGTACATGGCTCTGTGAATTATGCTGTTGCTTCATACATTTCAGACTGCAGATGAAAATTTGACCCCAACTCTGTGTGTGTGTGTGCGTGTCTGTGTCTGTGTCTGGGGGGAGTTCTTTTTCCCTTTGTCATTTGCCATTTTTCGAGTTTCCTTTGCGATCCAAAGACCAGAGACATATTGCTCAAATGATCTGACATCGCCCTATGCGTCCGCCCAGAAATATTCCCCATTCGTGCCGCTGCTCGCGATGACATAATCGGATAAACGGTTAAAACGTATTAACAGAATGTCAGGTTGTCACAAAGAGAGGGGGAACTGTTGATTGTTGAAACCATGTTTTAAAGACTAAATGTTTTATTTTTAGTCCGCTGGAGAAACACAGATTAGTGTCACTGGTCCCATAAAAGGAAATGACTAATCTCTCTGGACCTCACTGACCAACAGGCAAACAGTGCAGCAGAGCTGCAGAGGCAGAATATAAATTACCTCAATACTCAAAACCCTTTGAAGGATATATCTATACAGCCCGAGGTCCTGTTGAAAGACTGGAGCAGAACAGGATGACATATCTATGCAAAAGTCTAGAAAACACTAACTAGACTGGAAGCAGGAAGTCAGCAAGGATGATAATGGGTGGAAATGATCAGGCAAGGACAAGTCTGGGAGACAGTACTGGCATGGATGTAATATATATCATTACTGTCCTTCAGAGACCACATGAATAATCTGTTTTTGCTATTGCCAGTATAACTGGGCCAGTGTGAATCAGACTGATGACAAGGGGATGGTTCAAGTGGTCAGGCATGTCTCCATGGCAACCGATCACCATCTCAGAGCCAACATACATCTTAGGTAATGAACCCCAGCTGACCTCCTTAGGGTTTAAACAGCATGATCTGGGCGGATGTCAGGAAAATCGCGGTGTTTGAAGTATGCTGACAGTGGCGTATGTCGTCGTAGAACATGCTTAGCTGCAGGGTTTGAATTTTCAAAAGCAAACAAACTTCAGAAAGATCAAAAATGAGCAAATGAGCCCAGTCCTCCTCCTTGTTTATCTGCCCTCTCCTGTACCTCCGTCCGGCTCTTATGGCAGGTTTAGATCCCCTCGCGCCTGTTACAGCTTATAATTTAATCCTTACACATTTGAGGGCAATGCTGGTCAACTGCTGTATAGATAACTCTCCGAGAATGAAAACCCAGCAGCTATTTTGTGCTGTTAAATTCAGACGCAGCAAAACTTCATTCACCCTGCAATATTTAACTCATAGGTTTAGTTCGAAGCTTTGTCACAATAGCAGTGTGAAGAAACAACGCTAGGGGTAGGAAAAGCAAGCTCGCACCATTTGCACAACAGCTGTTTTTCACTATATTTACGAATTGCGTATATTTTTTTGCACAGTCCTGGTATTTATTCCTTAAATATATTACTTTTATGTTTTTTTATTACTGATTCCCCTTTAATTTTTATTTTTTACTCACGTCATCCTTTTGTTGTAGTTATTTCTTTTCCTTTGTTGTGTCTCCTCTCTGTGCGACTGGACAAAGAAATTTCCCCCCACAGGGATCAATAAAGTTCTATTTTAATCTTAATCTTTACGGTGCGGCCCAGCATGCTGGAGAGGGTCAGTGTGTGATATTTGGAGCATTGTGGCTTCAGCATGCAGTCTAACATATTCCATCTCTCCATCTGGTCCCTCTCCTTAAAATGCTGTCACTCATAACCTACACTGCCCATCGCCCCTGAATCGAGTGGATGATACACTTGTGGTAAAATGCTGAATCGCTTTTGGAGTGAAATCAACCTGTGGGTAATTCACATTACCGGGGATGCAGAGCAGAAAAGAGTAATGATTTAAATTCTCTGTTTTTTAGCTTCTATGGTCAATATTTCTTCTACTCTTCCACAAATTGGTCATTGCAGTTTTTTTTTTTTTTTTAATATCATAAAGCTTCGCTTTGCAACTGCAAAATCAGCAGGCTGAGAACTGGCCGACTCTTGTTTCCAAATTCTGCTCGATCAAGGTTGCAGGGTCCTCTGGCTTTTATAGTACCTAAGATCTTAATTAGGTAATTGTTCTTTATGCTTACGTGGATCAGTTTAGCGGCCTGAAGAGATTTAGAGATGCCCGTAAAACCCACTTGACTGAGGTTTCCACACTAACCCTGGCTTCAGTCCTTCTCAAGGGTGCTCATAACTGCACCGTAATATTGCATCAATAACTGGCAAAGTGTCGTAGATTATTCTGTACAATGGCACGCACACTGCATGATTGGTCAACGTAGCTCGGTATAATGGTACTTGCCATTTGACACGACACCCCCTCAATAGCTCACCTTGCTACCTAGTTTACATCTGTTTCTTATATTAATGCACCGGCTAAATAATATTTATAGTCTAAAGCAAATTCGATACCTCTAGTCCAAATAAGGTCATTTCAATGAACCTATTCTTTACCTCAATCAAGATAAAAGTTATTAAAAGTCAAAATGTATTAAAGGACAATTTGCATGTTCTTAAGGTGGACACTGTAATTCGTCAGAGAGACTGCAGGCTCACGACCCCGTACTTCCTTAAATATAGTGGTGTGCGAGTTTCTACTAATTAGCTAACCAGTAATTAGCGAAGCTAACTTTTTTCATTAGCGGATTAGCGTTTCCACCAACCGTTAGCGGACTAATTAGCTTCCACTAAATTTAGTTTCACGAAATGTAAATCCGCTCACGTTTTTTCCCAGGTAGAGTGAAGAAAGTTGAACATTCAAAAACATTTGTAACCCCTAAAATCATACATATTTTTTCCTGTCTTTTGTGTGAGCATATCTGCAGCCGTTGGCTATTTGTAAACACAAGATATGATTAGTCAATAACTGGTTAGATTTAAGGTAGTCTGGAATAAAATTAAGTGAATGAAGATAAAGTTCTAAGCGGAGAACAAAGGCCTGTATTTCTTGATTAAATCTAGTAAGGGTTTATCAGATTTAATGCACCCGTATTCTAGTTTAAATGGACTTTGTTAAGTTGTATTTACCCCAGACTACCTTAAATCCAACAAGTTATCTGGCTAAGCAAGAAATCCTGTTTGTGATACAGGTCACTGGTTGTATTTTCTGGGTTTTGACTGACAGAGCTATAAACCAATAAGGAGCTGAGATCCTCTTTCCTAGTTCCAGGTAGACGGTGCCATGTTTGTAGTCCTCAAGCGGCTTCACTGAGGACAAAATGTCAGCATGGGCCAGTTGCGAAATAGGGCTTCTTTGACAAAAAGGCTTATAGCTCACAAAAAGAATACCATAGAAAGAAAACTCTTTAGTGCAGATTTATTCTGGAGACTCCACAAAACCCAATGATACCCAATGGGGTAAGTCGTAATTATCCTCTAGCAATCACCCTAGTCTGACAGATGGGGCCATGAAACAGGTTAAGATTTTAGCTCTCTAGGAATGTTTTTAAGAATTTGAGAGTCATAGAACAAAAGTTAGTGGTTACCAGTCATTGTTAGCTTCCACTACAAGGATAGATTGACTGACGAGTCCTCATACCTGGGTTTGAACATCTGGCCTAAAGGTTATCCCAAAAACCTACAAACACGCCGGCCCTCTGTTGATAATATTGGCCTCCCCTGCTATATTATTTTACTGTATTATTATTTTATTCTCTATTAGTAAGGGTAGCATTAATCTGCGCTTTGGGAGTACTAGAAAAATGTTGCACTTAAGAGAGACACAGATTCTTCAGCATGTTTAACAACTTCTCAAAGTCATGGCTTTTATTCCAGTCAGTAACGAATCATTAAACAATTTTTACGAGTGGATTGGTATTGCACATTCACATGTTTCCATTAAATTTATTGCATGGACTTGTCTTTTAAGCTCGATAGCTTGTGATCGTGTCTGCCACACCATTTAAAATAGTGTGTGCGAATTATTGTCAACTTACGAATGCACTCATATCCATATTTAATGCATCGCCATTTTTTACTTTGATTTTAAAATGGCCTTTTGGTGAGCTGTTCCATCATAAAAAGAAGAATAACATGATTAAAGGTTGTATATAACAAAAAAAATGTAAGGGTAATTCATGACTCAGCTTGTTAATTATTTTGTTCTTTTTTCTCTTTGCTAGAGGGTAGGATGCTGAGTTTTCAAGAGTAAAGGAGTGTGGTCCTTACCGTCATAATTTAATGACTATGCCAAGTGTCCCAAAGTTAGAGGAGAGGTTACTAAGTGCCCTTAAGCCAGGAAATAGGGTGTTGAGTACCCTTAATTTAGGAGAGAGGCTCCTGAGTGTCTCAAAGCTGGGGGAGAAAGTGTTGAGGGTCCTAAAGCTGGGGGAGAGACTACTGAGTGTCCTTGAACTGGGGAAGAAGGTGATGAGCACCCTAAAGCTGAAGGAGCTCATGCTGAGTGCCCTTTTGCAAAGCAAGAGAGTTTTTAGTGTCCCAAAGTTGTAGAAGAGGGGGCAGAGTGTCCCAAAGTTAGGGGCGAGGGTGCTGAGTGTCTCAGAACTATTGAAGAAGATGCTGTGTGTCCCAAAGCTACTAGAGAGGGTGATGAGGTCTCAAAGGTAGGGGAGAGGGTGCAAGGTGTCCCAAAGCTATGGAGAGAGAAGCCATCTGAGATGATGGCTGTGTGTCCAAAAGCTACGGGGGAGGGTACAGAGCACCCTGAAAGGGAGGAGAGGGGTACTGAGGGACTGATAAGTAGGTTAAAGGGTGCTAAGTGCTCTAAATTAAGGGGGTGCTTCTGGGTGTCTTAAAGCTAGGGCATAGACTGCTGAATGCCCCAAATATGGGGGAAATAGGGCGGAGTGCTCTTAAAGCCTTACACTAAATGATGCCATGTAAAGTGGGGTAAGAGAGCATGCTGAGACACAGGAGGCGGGTTGGGGGGGGTACTGTACAGCAAGGGAATGGGTGATTATAAGACGCTTGCTGTTTTTCCCAGTTATACAGTGAAATATGTATAATTCCAGCGATGGGCCCAGTTCCGAGCGTCTGCTGCCCCCCCCCTCCATCTGCTTCTCATCTTCTTCGAGCACCTAATAGCTGAGGTCTTCTTCTACTACTCTTGTAACATCACGAGCATTTCATTGTAAAACCACAATGTGTCCTGAAACCAATTAAACTATTTTTATGGAATATAAATGTATGAATTCCGAGTATCATGTGATTCAGGAGAATTTTCAGCTTTGCATTTCCAGCATAGGTTTGCTTCTTTCTCAAAGGAAAATGGAAAATGCCGAATGTGGGTGTTTGTGTGACCTCTGTTGTCCAGGGAAAGGTCTCCACTGCAAGTGAAGCTCACACTTATCCATCTCCCCTCAGCCTTTTGACAGCGGTGACAAGTCAGTGGGTCTCGCTGACATCCTGCGCTGAGGCCATTCTCCATTCTGTATCCGCAGACTCTTTTTGTCACAAAATGGGAACGAGTTTCTTATTTTCAGCAGAAAAAAAAGAAAAAGAAAAAAAAATGAGAAGCAATCACTTACTTGGCCCCGGTCTGTCTATCTCCTCTTCACAGTGGAGAAGCTGAGAAATGAGGATGTCTATTCTCTCCATTAAAGAGGTATTCTTTCCATTTTTTTCCCCTATTTTATCTTGGCTGCTGGGACAGGGGAAAAATCTGGCACAATGGCTTCTCTACACTCAGACATATTTTGTTATTGGGATTCCAAGATTACAAAAGACCTATTTGCATAACAAATGTGCCATTGAGAGCTATAAGTTGGTCATAGGTAAGGAGTCTGGTATGTCGATGACATCACAAGGGGGTGTGTCCTATCGACCAGCTTTGTAGTAATAGCTGGAATAACTGGAAACCAGAACATGCCCCCCAGATGGACTGAGTGTCAAAACAACTGCAACGTGGCTGATTTTAGTCAGGGAAACTGCATAATAAATGAGTATCTGCGTAAATTACAGGCAGTTGGGTTCAAGGGGGGGGGGGGGGGGCACAATAGTGCAGTGGTTAGCACTGTTGCCTCACACCTTTGAGACCAGGGTTTGAGTCTCCAGCATGGCTCCATGTGTGTGGAGTTTACATGTTCTCCACATGTCGTTGTGGGGTTTCCTCTGGATACTCTGGTTCCAAAAGCAGGCTGAGGGTAATTGGAGTTACTAAATTACCAGTAGGTGTGAGTGTGCTTTGTGATGACTCAGCACCCCATCCTAGGTTGTTCTCTGCCTTGTTTCATAGGCACTGGGCCACTTATAACCATGAATGGGACAAGCAGTTTCAGAAAATGGATGGATGGATGGATGGACTTGAAAGGGATCCTTACAACTGACCAAAGGACCAGTGGACAAAGATATGTGGCTGCAAATCTGGTTTCTTAGCATCTTACATAAAAATTCGCTTTGTGGAGTCACCCCTTTTAAGGAAAATTGGGTTTGTCCTGACTAGCTGACACTATCTAATCCTAACCCCCTACGTTTTTCATCGGCATATATGTCAAATCTTGACAAAAACTTTAAATTCACACAAAATATAAATTGTTGTTAAATTTGATGAGTCGTCAATATTTTTTATATCTATATATATAGTCAGTGGGTTCACACCTACTAGAAATATTCCAGTTGGCGTAGATCTGTGGTGGCACTTGGGTAAAGCATGCCGGAGGCCATCACAGATTTCTACGTTGCAGAAATCTCTGTTTTTTGTTTCAGCACATGGAAAATTGCAAATGAGGCTATAAACTCCTCCGCAATGATGCCTGTTTTTGTGTTGCTATCAATTTGTCGTCTTTCTGGTTAGCCATGTTTGTTGGGGTCTTCTTTGTGTAAATGACCATTTTTCTCCACCCTTGACTGTTTGCATTCTTCCATTTTTGCGCCAGTAGCATGATAGAAACATCATCAACACGCCGCCTTGCTTACAGTGAACCCACTGGACAATTTCCTGACTCATTCACACCTGGAGCGCAACCAAAAATTACCTGGCATTTGTACTAGGGAGCTAGCAGGGTAAAGCCCATTTAATGTCCGGCACAACTGATTTGGACATTTGCGTTCACGCATACAGCCCCCCTGTGTAATGTGTAGAAAAGTTCAGGGCAGCAGTGCCTGTTTGAAAAGGGCTATAAAGATACTGCGGGAGACTTTCCCACCTTTTGTTTGTAGGTTAGGCAAGAATTACGTTTCCCATTCACGTCTCACCCCTCAGACGTGGCTATAAACACTAGTCTGGCTTACTTTCCAGGCCTCAGCGCGACTTTGAGGCCCTCACCAGATATTTACCTTTCAATTTCAAGCTCTGTCTTGCGATTGATTGCATTCTCTGTTCGGCCATCTGAGCTAGCCGATCTGGACGCGGTCTGCCTTTGGCGCTTAGAAAACAATTGAAGTGATTGCACGGTGGAATATGCTCGCCCCGGGAGGAGGAGGTGGGGGGAGAGAGAATGAAAGGCTTTGCCCGGTTGGTAAAAGATTCCCTTTGTAAACACTGTATTGTTTGAGTTGATACAAGGAATGAGAGACAAGTGACAGGAAGCAGCATTCCTGACAGAAGTTTGGGGAAAAAAGCAGCAGAATCAGAGGATTAGGTAAGGCCTACGTCTGAAGTGACTTCCCAACACAAAGCAGCCCTTATTAATGACATGATTGATTTCCATAAACAACTGACAGGATCTGAGTGAAGAACGCTGCTAAGAAGCCTGGGATTTGACGATGGCATGAGACAGCGCATCCAGTGATTCTACTGTGTAGGAATGATCCACACTAACGCACCAGCCCAACTACGGAATCCAACTGGAGAGCCAAAGGCTCTGAACGAATATGTTTTTTTTTTCTCATTCTTCTGAAAAATGATGTTTAAATTTAGAGTTAAATTAAATCTAACCTTCTGAGATAATCCTCTAAAAAGCATAACACATTAGCTAACCCGGGCTGAATTTTTCTCCCCACATTAATTTGGCTGTTGTGGACAAACCTAACCCATATTTGGTGAACAATTACATTTAAAGTTGTTTAACAGTTTTAGTGCTTAAATTTTTAGTGTTATCGATTTCTACATCATCCACCTCTGACACATCACTGTTGTCATCAAACTCTACATTCTCATCATTTTCAGTTCATTCTAATGTTAATTTAGCAGCATTTGTTGCAGATAACCTTTGAAACATTTTATACAGAGATGATTTACAAAAATGTATGTGATGGTTGCCATCAGTCACGTGACCAAACATCAAAAAAATAAGCAAAAGAGAAATAGCATAAGTGCGAAACTATAAAATGCTGCACAGTGCAAATGCTGGAAGTTGGGTGAAAAATTCAGCCCGGGTTAGCTTCTAAAGGATAATTCCATATTTCACACTTTCCAAGGACCTGTTCTGTCACCCTAAGTCCACAAATTAGGGTTACGCAACTGAAGCTAGAGTTAGGATTAGAAAGGTTATGGCGTTTCAGACATCAAGAAGAGTATCTATAAAAAATTATGGCAACTGGATAATGGGAAAGCACAGTTTAGCTTGATTTAATAGCATATTTCATACTTTCAACAGCCTATAGTGTCACCGTAAGTCCCCAAATTAGGGTTAGGCAACTGAAGCTAGGGTTAGGGTTAAAAAGGTTTTGGCTTTTTCAGACATCAAAACCTACTTTTATGATAGATCAGGGCCCCCATATGACGGGGAAACACAGTTTAGCTTAGCTTAACCTCTAAAAAAGTCACACGTAAGGTAGCGAGGGGTGGAATTTTAATATTTAATTTAGGATTTGTTTTAGAGCTTTAGTTATACAGTAATCTAGTTAATTTGTGATCATTCTGATTATTCCTACATTTCTCTTACATTTAACTAATCTTGTTCCTTCCTAAATGTGACATTAGACAGGATTCCCTTTTGACCAACTAACCAACATCCACGACACAATATGGAACTAGCTACAAACTGGCACAATGTCAACGTGTTTGGTCAGTTAACCCCAGGTACTGACACAATTTCAGCGTATCTGATTCACTTCAGAATCTGCAAGGCAGGTGTCAGTGCGATTGATCAATTCAACTCAGGGACTGATGCAGTTTCAGTATGTCTGACTGATTCAGCTCAGAGGCTGTGAGGCAGTTCATCACTGTATAATGTATTGTAGCCAGTCAGCTTCCGTTTAAATGACTCAGACTTACTGTCAGAGAGCTACAGTCATTAGTTTGCAATGCGCAATGCTCGAACACTAATGCTCTTGGGCAGGGGTGGGGAATATTATCCACAGAGGGCCGGTGTATATGCAGGTTTTTAGGATAACCTTTATGTCAGGTGTTCAAATCCAGGTGTGAGGACTTCTCAGCCAATCAGTCCTCTAATTAGTAATCTAATTAGGGAGCTGCAGCGAAAACCTGCATACGCAGTGGCTGTTTGCAGATAAGATTGTCCACCCCTACTCTCAGGTGTACTAGCCGCGTACAAGGATTGCAACAATAGGACTATCTAGGAATTTACTGAAGATAGCAATGTCAGACAAACAACAATGAATCAAAGCACAATTTATTCACTGGGCTGGAAAAATAGACAGCAATTGCAATTCAAGCAAAAGTACACAGATCAACATAAAGTGGCCATTTAACTATATATCAAGACAGCTATGTGATACAAGCAGAGCAAGAAACTGAGTCCACCTTATACATAACTAGCAGAAGTAAGTGTGACAGACAACTGATTGCTAAAGGTTACAGAGTAACTCCCCAACGGAACTTACACAGAGTTAGCGTGGTAATCATACAACACCATGTGCAAGCTCAGGGCACAGAGTGACTCCCCAAACATAACTTACACGGAGTTACTGAGTTTACCAAACAGTAACATGCAGAAGCTCTGGGAGCAGAGTGTCTCCCTAGAAGAGTTATGGACACTCCTTTAAATCTCAGCCCAAGTGATAAGTACATGGAATAGGCTATTAATATAATAATAGACTTCATGTTTCAATGGTGTATGGCAATGGGTCAATACACAAGCAGATCAGGCAACCGATAGGGTTTAGCTGTACACCAAGTATGTGGAGCCTTTCTGTATCGCATGGTACACTGTTGTTTTACCAGTCAGGCTGAGATCTATCAAATGAAACTAAACCTTAAATATGTACACTACTCGAGTTCACATTAAATTATGTCATTGGCATATAAACTCTGTGGACCTGCGTGACCTAGGCCTGCCCAGAGGAGAAGAGCAATGGACAGGATGGATTTACGAGCAGAACTTATCTGAGTAATGTGCTTATGGGCTACTTCTCATTCAGAGGGTGTTCAGATGGGTCCAACAGATATGTCAGAGCGAGAGCGTGAGCCCGGTCTCTGCGGAGTCCCCATCGCGGTCCCCCCACCCGGGGTGAAGAACAGTGCAGACCCAAAGGAGTCAGGAATACAGAATTCTGTGGAGCCGGCAGCCTCAAACTACCTATTGTAAATGCTGCCAATAAGGTTCGAATAGCACGCTATGTAATAAAACTATATTTTAATAAAATCGCAAACTTGTAATATTATGTACATACATTCAGTCTGAAATTAGGAGTCATTAAGTAAGACATTTTAAGACATTTAAGCCATTTTAATACTAATCTACATGATTTCTTAGCGGAGGGTTTCTTGAACTAATCTCCTCCAGGCTGCGTGACAGATTCTTTCTGCCTTAGATTCTGTTTGGGCCAAGATGGTTTATCACTCCCACAATGAAGTTAAACGAACCAGAGTCATGGGATCTCACAAGGTCACAGGAACCAGACAATGTCGTTCCAGTCCTAACAGGACAAAGTATCCTGGTTCTATCAAACTCTTCACACATCTTGAGTTTAACATGAATGGGAGCGTGGACACTGGAAGACAAGCAGAAGCATTAAGTTCCCGCTCTGGTTTCCAGGCGATGGCTGATCTCTGTGCTGTCTTACCTCAGTGCTCAGGGACAGAGAAAAGGCTGGGTTTGGGTTGAGGATGGAGTCCAAAAACACGCGCAGAACCACCAGCCAAATACAGACAGGCTTTCATGACACGAAACTCTGTTTAAATGGATCCACCCTGTTAGAATAATTTAAAATCTGTGCCAGGAAGACAATTATGAGTCTCTGTCAGCTCAGACTTGTGAAATAAAACCCAAAAACACCACATCTGTCTAAGTGCAGCACCTATGAAGGGGATAAAAAAAAAAATCCACTCAAAAAGCACACCTCATTCATTCCCTAATATCACTGTGGAAGTGAAAGTGAAAATTCATAAATTCATAAAAATTTGGAAAAACTGCAAAATGGCATTTGTAAATCGAAAAGTACTAATCCAGCAGGTACAGATTCATGAAAATTTGGATGCAGCCTCCTGGGGTGGATGTAATTACACGTCTTAGTAGATTAAAGCTCAATTAGGCATTTATTTTTTTAGACTTAGATTACAGTTCTTTATAGAGAGCCTTAGGGAGGGGTCCCACATTAAAACAGTCAGTGATAACCCAGTCATTTCACACACATGCAGAGACACACACATCACTTTCCTCGCTGGATCTCTGTCATGAAAGTGTTCGGCTCTGGGGGGGTGGGGGGTATCTGACCCAAGGCGATTCGCCAAAAGCCTTTCTATCTCTCTCTCTGAGGACAAACGATCCACGTTACAGGCATTCAGTATTTATTGGTGTTTCAGGACCAAAGCTGTAGAAGCCAGCGATGGATGGCAGCGACCCTGGAGCTTAATGAGAGCCTTAAGTACAGAAACGGGCATGCAGATGTTTCCTGGGGCCCAGCAGGGAGTGTTTCATTTCCTTCTAATGTCCACATTAACCTGTGTGGTGAAGTTGGACTCGCCAGCTGCCCAGTCCCCATGTCTCACGGCCCCTACAGGGCTCTGGTCTTCTGCCTGCCCTCCACCTGGCTCTGGCACTTAGGACTCTGCTCGAGGCCCAGCCCTGGCCACACAACCTCTGCTGGAAGCTCTTAAACAGCACCGGCGTCTGCAGTCTTTCCAAGACCTCAGTGGGAAGGATACATTTAAAAGGTAAATGGTTCCCTAACTGCAACAGTAGCACTGTTGCTTCTAGGCTATGGTCAGGCTGTGGCTACAGGAGACCAATGGGAGTGTCCTTTGGACATCGTCCCACCCCCGCCACGCCCCCATTCCTACAATGACACGGACGCCTTCATTCTGGACTGTGACCTGCTGCTTCGCAGCTCATTGACACACGAGCCACGTTCCCCTGGTGGAGTTCATCACGGCGGCGTAGATGCGGAGACAGAGATGGATGACGGCAGGCGCTAAGAAAGGTCAGGCTGCAGTAGGCCCTGCCAGTGAGCTGATGTCCCCCAGGGAAGGTCCCCGTGCCACACGGATGCCATTTGGACATATGCCCACGCCTGGGTAGCTTTGTATGAAAGGCTTCTACAGAAACCATTTCCTGTTCTCCCCAGTGGACCGTTGGAAAGGAGGGGAGCCATCAGGTAAGAATAACCTGAAATATCATTAACAAGGATAACCTGAAATATCATTAACAAGGATAACCTGAAATATCATTAACAGGGTAGGAGATAAGGATCTGGGGATGGTGGGCACTTATCATAGGGGCACAGAACTTCTGTTTGAGCTGAAGTGTTGGTGCAGCATCAGCACTGTGTCCTCTAGGGGGCGACCAGACGACTGGGAGAAATGAAAGGACGTCAGTCATACCGGACTGTAAGCCTGCGATGACAACAGTGAGGTCAACACAGCTGTGTGGGCAAACTGCCATAGTTCATCAATAACTGCTGACACAACCTCAAAAATTAAGGTTTTTTTTTTTTTGTGGGGGGGAGGGGGCGTTCCCTTTTATTAATATGCTAATGTGACTAAATGACACAATTTTCATTTTGAAAGAATTATTAATGCCCTTCCCTAGCCATAATTCCATGGGACACTGTAGTCTCAGATCAATATTATTCTTTCATCTTATTAATAATCCATGCATTTTAACTAAGTCACTCCCCATGAATAATGTATATCTGTCTTTTCAGTTTTCCCTTTTTTGTGGGTTAAATTATAAAGCCAGGAAGGGTCGATGTAATATTGCCAATCTTTTATACAATCCCCCACACCCACCCACCCACCCCATTTCTAAAATGCATGATTTTAACATGCTTTTGATCATCTTTCATTTTTTCCTTTAGTCCTTCTTTTATGTGATCAGTTACCGCATGAAATGAGTTTGGACCATGTTCTGTATAGTATCACACAGACTTGTTCACACCATGGGGAGGTTCTGTCAAGCATCTCGGGGGGCGGAGGGGGGCGTTGTCAGGCGCGTCTCCACCCCGGCAGCTGGGGGTCTCACCTGAGGCAGTGACTCCACCCTGGCAGCTGGGGGTCTCCCCCTCCGCACATGTGCTTCTTCACAAACACAACAGAAGAGTAGCTCAGACTCATGGTACGTTTCCTTTGTTTAGCAAAGGATTTCATCTAAAATGGCACTACTTGACAAGGCAGGTTTAGACAGTCCCTGGAGCGATTTGGGGTTAAAGGCTCACAGGCTCAACGGTGAAATCAGTCTGCAGTCCAGCAGATTTGAATCGACAACCTTCTAATCGCAAGTAGAGCCTCCTAACCCGCTGAGTCACACGTCAGCTCCAGACGGAATGCAGTCATTTTAAATTTCGCAGTCCAAAAAACTTAATCCTGTACCTGTTCTCTGCAGTCCTTTGGGGTGTCAGGACTACACACCCCAGAGCTTCAGGATTGGGGTGAACTTCCATAGTCCTGATGTTGTTTTTGCTGCGCTGCCTTTCTTAAGATTAACATTTCTGACTGCAGTACTGCCTTCATGGTGGCCATTCTCTGCGTCCCCTTCTGCAGTAACACTTCTGCTTTCTGAGGTGGGGTTGCTCACCAGGGCCAAAGCCAAGAACATTGTTGTCAATCTTCATGATATTGAACCTGCATTGAAAAGCACTGGTCATAGATTAGGGTTCAGCATTTCTATCCCCGTGTTTTGATTCAGTTTGCCAGGCCTCAGTGATACATATTATACATAGAGCCTTGTTTGTGCAAAGGCTACATATGGATTCATATCATTAGCAAGATATAGCTGTATTCAATGCATACACTCATAATATGCTCAATGAATTAAAATAACTGGAAACATATCTAGGTGTGATGTTTTTTTAACTGATTGTGGAGTTTTTATTTTGTTTGGGAAAAAATCAGCAGCAGGATCAGAATGCCTTGCTTTAAGCCAGCGCTGTAAGCAAGTCAAACATATTAGGGATATTAGGATGGGGGTGGCCAGATGGCACAGTGGTTAGCACTGCTGCCTCTCAGCCCAAGGACCAAGGTTCAAGTCTCACCCCATAGCTCCCTGTGTGCAGAACCTGCACAGTCAGGTAGTCCCAGACACCCTCACCCACAGCCTGAGAAAGCAGATGGCCAGAATTTAGTCAGGACCCTGCTTTTTCCAAAACATACCAATCAACCCTTAATGAGGCCTTACAGTAAAGAACCAGGATCTTCCAACAACCCAACTAGGCTCCCATCCAAACACTGGCCAGGCCAAATCCTGCTTAGCTTCACACAAACTACCCAGCCCAAACTATAGGCACCATGGTCACTGACAGCTCAAAACACTGATCACTGAGAATGTGAGCTGGAGCCTAAAGAAAGCAACTACATCAGTTACCTACAGGGGACAGCAGGAGGGGGTGTGGCCAGATGGCACAGTGGTTAGCACTGCTGCCTCACAGCTCAAGGACCAGGCTTATAGTTTCCCCCCACCCCCCACAGTTCCCTGTGTGTGGAACCTGTGCAGTGAGGTAGTCCCACACACCCTCATCTACACCCTGAGAAAACAGATAGCCAGATTTTAGTCAGGACATCATCCCTACTTTTTCCAAAAGATACAAAATAACCATTAATGAGGCCTTACAGTAAAGAACCAGGATCTTCCCAGACCAGCAACCCAACTAGGCTCCTATCTAAACACTGGCCAGAACAAACCCTGCTTAGCTTCACACAAACTACTCAGTCCAAACTGCAGGTACATTGGTTGCTGACAACATGAAACATTGATCACTGTGAATGTGAGCTGGAACCTAAAGAAAGCAACTACATCAGTTACCTACAGGGGAGATTAGGGAGGGGGTGGCCAGATGGCACAGTTGTTAGCACTGCTGCCTCACAACCCCACAGCCCAAGGACCAGCATTCAAGTCCTTCCCACAATAAGCATACCCAACTTTCCAATACACATATAGTTGCTTGTAATTATTACAAGCAATGACATGAGTAAAGGCATAAGCCAGTATATCTACTCTTCTTTTACAAAATGGCACACCCCAGACATTGAGACAAACCATCGTGTGAGTACTTTTACTTAAAAAATACTGTAAAGTAAATTTAAAAGTACTTAGTACTTTCACTTAAGTAAGATTGTTGATGTAGCACTTTTACTTTTACTTGAGTACATATTTTGCAGGATATTTGTACTTTTACTTAAGTACTA
>JAODJU010000040.1:9264495-9279825 GCA_026776725.1 Gnathonemus echidnorhynchus | reverse complement strand
TGAGGGTATGGCGTGTGGGGGTTGGGGGGAGGGGGGGTGGTTCCTGTCCAACGGAAGCCCGCTTCACAGAGCAAACTGTTCTACCACTGGGAATTAACGCAGTGCTGTCCCACCTTTGACCTCAATGGCCATTTCACCGCATTGTGATGAAATTTAATTTCTGGCTGAAAATTGCCAGTGTCCTGTTTCCTCCAGCTCTGGTACTGAAGGGCACTGTCTTTGCCATGCCATAATTGTCCATTCCAGCCCATGTCAGTTGTTCTCAAAGGCTAAGGTTGGGACTGTCTGCTCTCCACTGCAATATTCCAAAAAATGTCCGCATTACATGGCTGCGCCCATTTTGAATAGTGCAGTATATTTAAACACAGACCTCTGTACTCCAGGTCTCCCCTGGGATTTCCAACATTACAAACGCAGGCTAGCTTTTGTTCCGGTAATATTTGGACCAGTCAGCAGCACGTAGACGCCTCTGTCTTCCCCCTCCTGCCCCTTGACGTGGCTCTATGATGGCCCGTCACGGAAAGAGAACACATCTGTCGGACCCTGTGTATCCCAAGGTAAGCAGACGTTAGAAAAAAAATCAGCTCTTTGAACAGAGATGTAAATCAGCTGGGGTCGCCCTTCCTCGTGACACGTGTTTGCTGACAGATAGTGTTTACTGTTGAAAGATACAATCATGTGAAAATTACCCTGGAGGGGCCCTTCAGTTCACGGGACGGCAGTTATTTTCTAAGTGCCGCCTTTGACACCCGCTTCGTGTCCCCCCGCGCCGGATCCATACTGTACCTATCTGCACAGCGTGTTCTTTCTCCAGAATGTTCTCACTTTCTGTTCCTGCACCACGCAACTACATTTGGTCACTTTGTGTTCTCAGCCTTTTAATTCCCTCCTATTAAATGCCAAAATATAATAACTGTGATTTATTCAACCCTGGATATGAATTTGTTATTAAAAAAAAAAAAACACTCACTAAGCAATAGACTGATATCCCATCCAGGGTGTCCCCTGCCCGCTGTCCTGCGGCCAACAGGCGTCCCCCCCCCCCAGGGTATCCTGTACCCCCTGGGATCGGCTCCAGGCTCATTAAGACCCTGCACTGGATGGATAGTTCAAAAATGTTAAAATATACAATAAACAATCAAAAACAAACAAATAAATTTAATTTACATTGCTGATGAGTCATAATGGCTTTCCAGACATCACATATTCATGCACTGATGTCACTGCCAACTTATACACATGGACACACAATTCAGTAAATCAGATAAGCCTCCACATCACACTTAAGCAAAGTCAGTATTTCCGCATGTCCAGCAGTTGTTTTAACTGAAAGATTTTCCTTAAATCCACTTACAGTTGCGCATATTAATATAACTTAATATACAGAGATGCTCATATTTCTCCATGTTCATATTTTAGTTTCCTAGCCAGTGCATAATGCTTAATCCATTTACACAGCTGGGAATTTCACTGGAGTAATTCAGGTTAATTCGGGACTTACAAAAGGATATATTAGGACTTCAAAGGGAGACTTTATGGTTCCGACTACAGAGAATATGGCACAAAATAAACATTTTAAGCCTAAAAATTGCCTAAAAATAAGAGTCAAATGCCAAATCCACCCAGCTGTTTCTCATATATATATTGTATGTATATAAAATATATTTTTAAATTAAAATATATAAAATTATGTAAAAAATAAAAATATATAAAAAAATTTAAAACCCTTTTTATCAGTGATAATATGTTAAATATGTTAAGTGCCTTAAGCTGCAGCCTAGCAGGTGGGATGTTTTTGGATATTGGTGCACGTCGCATAGACGATGAATTCTGCTGGAGGGATAGCTTCCATGTAATTGCAGATTATAACATATGACTACACATATACAGTTGTAGGCAAAGGTTTGGGCACCTCTGGTCAAATTACGTTTCGTTGATTTTCTGAAGTGAAAGAAATTAACACACAACCACTGGGGGGAACATGACATATTTCTCTACAGTTTAATTACACTATTTTTTTTTTTGCAGAATTTAACAGATTGGGAAAAAACATGGCATGTGCAGAAGTTTAAGCACCATTCCAGTTGCTCCTCTAGTGTCTCAATGCTCTCAGAAGTTAATTGACTTGTTAGGCCTTAATCAAGGTTAGATGAACACAATTCTAGAGCTCTGACCCGCAAACCTCTCAGGATATTGTGCTTACTCTCAAAAACCGTGCACTCAACTGTGCAGCTGACTGAGGACAAGAAAATAAAGATAACTTTTTTTCCCTTGGCAAAACTATAAAAAGACATCTAAATGCTTCATGCTTGCAGTTTCCACTGTCTGAAATGTCTTCAAGAGCTGGAAGTTAAGGGGAATTGCTGAAGTCAAGCCAAGATGTGAAAGGCAAAGAAAACTGTCTGATTGGATTGCTAGTCAGGAATGCAAAGCAAACTGCCATATCACTGCAATGGACCCCCAGGAAGGTTTAGTTGTCACTGGAGGAGGGTTGCACTGATCCACCGTGTTTTTTTGTTCTGAATGGAAGAGTTATCACAAAGAAACATGACATGCTGTCTCATCACAAAAGTTTTTTCATTATTATTGAAAATCTATGTGTAGATTTCAAAGATGACTTAGGAGCAGTGGTGGAAAATGTGCTCAATTTTCCAGGGCACTGTTATGCTGTTCCAGTTTTTCCCCTTTTCTTTTAGTGTGTTTTATAGCTTTATGTTCATGTAAACGGTCTGCAAATCTTAAGGTCCAGAGTACACACCAAAGGGAGGAACACTCACCGCAGAAACCACTCTCTAATCTGCCTGAAACACCTCATTGGAATTCCAGTTACACTTACACCTGTGACATGGTGAGGTCACCTCGTGACACAATCCTGATTGGCTGTCTACCTGCAAGTATTTGTCTACAGACTATAGGACAGGGGCAGCTGACTAATCAGAGCCCGCAGAGCTAATAGGGGGGGCTTAAAGCTCCATCAGAGAATTTCAGACTGAGTTATACACAGAGTGAATAGAGATGTACATACAGTATGAGAAAAATAATGTGTTTTTGGAACACTGAGTAGACCCCAAAAATAAAATTATGAACAGTGAAAATGAGCATAATAGGGCTCCTTAAAGCAGAATTACAGATACCAAACAAAATGTTACTGAAGTAGAAGTAAATGTCTTCCAGTAAAATGCAATTTTAGGATCCGTCCCCGTCTTGCACCATTTTTGTCTGTTGTGTCCCCGTTTGGCCAGCAGGTGTCGCTGGCCATCCTGTTCTTTATGTGTTTAGCTCCTTTCACCATTCCTGGTGTGTTCAGCTGCTCCCTGGGGTGGCTCAGTGGGCTGAGTGTGTGCTGTGGGTTTGAGGCCAACCTCAGCCTTGTTGAACATCTTGAGTTTTGTTTTCCCTTTATAAGTTCTTGTGTTCATGTTGGCTCTTGTTTGTGCCTTTGTTAGTTTTCCCTGGATGTACCTAGTTTTTTTAGTAATGTTCTGTAATCTCATTTCCTATCTCCTAGTTCTTGAGTCCTTAGCGTTAGTGTTCATGACCCTCACCTGTGTCTTGTGTCTTGTAACTTCTAGTCCATAGTGTTTGATTAATCAGTAATGGCCTGCACCTAGTTGTGTGTGTATATGTGTCTGCCCTTTCCCTGTTCCTTAGTCGGTTGTTGTTTGTATGTGTCCTTTTCTTGTTTGTTTGGTCCAGTTGTCAGTAAAGTTCCTTTTGTTACGGAACCACCCAGTGGATCGGCTCTTCTATCATGCCCTGCCAATAGATCCATGTAAATGTGAAAAAAATACCTGTAAAACGTACTATTACATTAAAATTTATTGATCTTACAAAAAAAGCAGCCTATCCTTTTTACTTTCACTAAATACAGATCAGAACATTTCATTGCAAGTTGCAGCACATCACAATGAGGAAAAGTGAGCCGTAAGATGATAAATGGATATTTTCTTTTTATTCAGAATAAGTGATGAGGAAAAAAAGAAATTAAAAATTAAACCTAATATACGAATAGAAAGACTGCTAATTATTGGCTGGCAGGGTATGCACTTTTTCACACATCACAATTTATGGTATATTGTTAAAATCAGAAAGTGTAGTACTCATGCATTAATATTTGAAATATGACATCTATGTCAAGCTCCTCTCTGCAGATGTTGTTTTTGCTTATTAAATCAACCAAACTAACATTTATGTCCGAGTGTATGTAAGGGAGGGGGGGGGGCTTGCTCTCAAATTTCACATTCCCAGGGCTGGGGGTTCAGTTCCCTCCCCCAGCTGTGTGTGTGATTTTGTATTTTCTCCCTTGTCATGTGAGCTTCCCCCGGGTACAATGGTTTCCTCTCAGAGTGCAAAGACATACAGTTAAGCACCGCTGTCTTCATAGTGTGTGAGTGGTTGCCCAGTGACAGACTGGGCATCCCTATTAGATTGCCCAATCCGTTGTGTCTGTAGCTTTATGGGATAAGCTTCGTGTTCTGGTAAATGGATATATTTGCAAGCATCAATAATAATAATAATAATGTAATTAGCACAACATAAGTTTTAATGTACATTTAGTGTTTTTTTCTGAGAGTAACTTAGAGATCCACCCCATGCTTTCAGGAGTCGGCTAATTAGCTGCCAGCCACAGAGAGTGAGTTATGTGAGAGTTCACTCACCCACACGTGACTCAGACGGGTGCCCACGCTCTGCCCACTGCTCTGTGTAATTATGTAACTACATCCTACGTAAATCACTCATGAGTTTCATGACTTACATGTTCACTCACAGGTCGTGCCATACAGTAGTTTGGCAGTGCAAAGTCATGCTCAGCTGTCGCCATCCTTGAGTGAGTTTCCGATTCGCTCTATGCTTATGAAGCAATGTGAACCTCTGCTTCATTGCTGCATGCAAGCCACACCCTGCATGTGCAGTAAACTGATGCCAGTTTGTCCCATTAAGATTTTGTCTGGTCATCTTGTCACTCTTTCCTGGTGACGAAATTCCTTCCATGCCTCATATCACTCAGATGGACTTGAAAATGTTTTCATTCCAGCCTTCCATGTCAATAGAATAAAATGTGACTGTCCATGGTTTGACTGGTGCCCATCCTCTACTCCTCATCTAAAAGTAGGACTCGATAAAAGCCAGGTCATGTGTGATCTTCAGTTACAGGGTTGCTGGTGTTTCACACAGCCTCCCATGCCTCCGTTTGCGATTCCAGAAGGTGGACGGCTATAACATGTGACATATTAATAAAGTAGTCACAATTCATGTGACCTCAGAAAAGCATCTTTATATTATACACATTTATTATCATGTTATTTACTTTCTATTGCAGTGCCAGTGTTTGTTAGGACCTTGAAAATGTCCTTGGAAGCCAGAGGAGTGCAGTAAGCCAGTAGTCAGTATGTTTTTCCCCCACAGGGCTTCAGGGGTAGATGAGATGTGATTTTATGTCAAGAATAAGCCACAGGGGGGTGTGCTGGTGAATGGACTGCTCTAGCCTTGGGAAGCTTGGGAGGAAGATGGACTCGCAGGGATGCGTCACCTCACATGGAAACCCCCGCTCGTAACCCTAACATGGTATTGCCCGCCCCTTCTATAGAGCAGTGCCGGGCTAAAACACGAGCTGTGAAAATGACGCAGTAATCACTGCAACAGGATGAGCAGCGCAGAGGGTCTTTCAGTGGATGCGTGGGTGAGCCCGGGGAAGACCTTGATCCGGGGGTGTGGGGTAAGGGAGCAGCCGCAGTGCTCGCCGCGGGTCACTTTCCGGAAGAGGTCTGGCAGAGCTGCAGGTGGCAGCTTGGAATGTCCCCCAGTGGCTGCCATGTCCGGCTGCCTCACTCCCCTGCCGTCTTCTCTACCAGCGCTTTACACGGAAGGCTGCTTCCAAACTAACTAAACACTAACAAACTCGTGAATTATCAGTCAACCGATGTTTGTCGACACCTTCATATATCCAGCGTTTTCAATCCAGTCCTGGGGAACCCCCAGACAGACTGTGTTTTTTTGTTCCTCCCAGCTCCCGGCCAATCAAAAACACTGAACACCTGGTCCAGGTACACTGGGAGCTGGGAGGTACCAAAATCATGGACTGTCTGGGGGTCCCCTAGCACCGGTTTGTGAAACATTGCACTACACTGTCTTGATATGTTGACAAATTTAAATATCAAACATTACCTTTTCCTCAGCCTGTCCCTATAGTCACATCCATGCAGAAAAAGGATTTACTCAGGATTTATTCAGATTATTATCGCCATTGTTACTAAAACAGCCCCAGGGTCGTTTCATTATTGACTACTAGTCCATTGACCAATTTATTAAGTCTATTGCCTTTCATTAGGGTGAGTAATAAGTTGTGGGTAGATGTTCCCGAGCTCAGTGCATCGCCATGGTAAAATTTAGAGTCATTTAGACTTATGGCAGAATACAGTGAAAGTGAGAAACAATGAGAGCTGCTTTAATCCGAGATGCTTCTGCCCACAGGGAGACGTTCCTGTGTGGGGGACGTGTGTGTGTGTGTTTGTCTGGGGGGGGGGGGAGGGGGGGGGTTATGTCTACATTACATTGTGTAATACAGTTAGAATTTTCCCATACGGAAAGAAAAAAAGAGATATTTTTTTGATGTTATCTCCCGTTCTCAGAAGATCACTTACCTTGTGTTTGTAACCTCCTTGTCCGTCTCTCATAACTCCGGTGAGTAGAAAATGGCTCATTGGTATGTCCGTGCAAAGTTCATTGGAACATGTCCCTTTGCATTACTTTTGATCTGAGATATATTTGGCTGGGTA
Organism: Gnathonemus echidnorhynchus; assembly: GCA_026776725.1. NCBI lineage: Eukaryota > Metazoa > Chordata > Actinopteri > Osteoglossiformes > Mormyridae > Gnathonemus > Gnathonemus echidnorhynchus. The sequence continues at coordinate 9,273,049 of JAODJU010000040.1, read as the reverse complement.
TAAATACGCTAGAAAAGCCAGTCAGAGTAATGTTTAATTGCTTCAATACCTTAATATACAACTTTGTTTTCTGCTGTTTGTGTAATACTTTGTTTTCAGTTTTCATGTCAACAGAATGCTATACAAATTTTGATACTGTAATATGGAAGTTGTATGGAAAAGGAGTACCAAATTGTACTTTTGCTTGTCACTGGGGCTGTACCCTCAAGGGTCTGCCAATTGTGCCCTAGCTGTAGGTAACCATACCTTTTAGTCTAATTTAGGGTACAGTCCCCAAGGTACAAACAACATTAATGTACCCTCAGTGGTACAAAAATGTTCCTCATAGTTAATTTCTGTACCTTAAAAGGTACAGATCCCTACCAACAGCTAGGGTACAATTTGCAGACCCTTGACACCTGTAATATGTTATGTTGAAAAACCTAAATATGTATACAATCCTCCAAATGTTTGCAATTTCAGCTGAATGAAAGTAAGTTTGACTGTTATAGTGATTTGATTGTTGCTGTGTTGTAGATCTGGAGCTGCAAAATCTGGAGCTGAGTTGTATTCCCACTGGATGGCGAGCCATTCCCCACTGGACAAATCCCAGGTATCACTGGATTTGAACTATGACCTACTTTTAGAAAAGATTTTTCTTTCTTTTATCTTTGACAGTAACTGCCTGGGTAGAAGTGTATTTTACAAGTAATTTTCGTTGTTACTTTGATCATCATTTTATGAGTAGCACTGTATGGGGCACAAATATTGAGTAACAACTCAGTACTAGAGTACAAATTATGAGCAAATCATGAGCAAATATAGTCTACTTGAGAGAGAAGGTCCATCACGTTTCATTAGTGATGAACAAACAGGAGATCAATCTACACCTCACATTGGGTTGTACGTGTTACACGTATTTTTTTTTTGGTTACTTATAGTTATGGTCAGGGCTGGGTAAGGGGTCAAAGTTGTCATTTTTGGGATTTCCCATAAAAACAAATCCTAAAAGATATGAATAAAATCAGGTGTGTTTGTCTGACACACACAGAGAAAGAGAGAGAGAGAGAGAGAATGCAATGAAACAAATTAACCTAAGATACCTTATTTCCAACCGTTGCCCCAATTTGCTACTTTACTAACAAAATCTTTTTTTTTCTCCATCTCAAGCTCACTCAAAGCTACTCTTTTAAATGGGGGTTAGGTGTTCTCAGTTAGACTATACATTATTATGTCAAGTGAAGTCCCTCAGGCCGCTTACATTAGACTGTCTTCTAAACAGAGCAGATAGTATAGCTATTAGACAATCTGCTCAATTGTATGTGCTTACCCCCCTGAACCATGCCCTCCTGAGCTCTGTGAAAGATAATCCCTTGCCCCGAGACCCCCAATACCGCACTTAGCGTTCTGCATGCACTGGCCCCCATCCAGGAGAGATCCATCTATATCGCAGAAGACATTAGCTCCCTGAACCCATAACGCCCTCACTATTTTCAGAGGTTCAACACCCACTTATATGATGATCGCTCTGGTCGAACGTATCTGCTTTTGACAACCTATATGTTTCTGCTCGGCAAAAAAAAAAAAAAAAAAACATTTGAGGGTGTTTTACGTCCCTGAGGACCAATCTTAGCCATGGGCAAGATGCCCATCTAATTCAATTATGAAGGAGCAGGCAGCCTGCCCAGTATAGGAAATGGGGAACCCAGGTCTCTTGGGGCCTCAGATTATTTAGTGACACATAAGACCGACTTATCTGTCAAAATGACCAAGCAGTATTTGGTACGCGCTTGCGACCTTGAACGAGGCACGTGAGGGAGACGGAGCGCTGGTTTGGCCTGTTTCGCTCTACGGGCCTCATGGCGTGTGGCGGCCAGGAGACCTTTCCGCGAGAGCGTGGCACCTGACGACGATATGGGGGCAAAAGAGAACCGGAAAGGGCAATAATCAAAAGGGCCTTTTTGAAATGTCAACAAGGAAGGGAGACAACAGTGGCTACATGCCAAAGCCAAAGAAAGACGTAGGTTTTATAAAATAATGATTCTTCATATATATAAATTCATTAAAATTGTTATAATCAGACATGCATTTACACATAGGCATTACAATTGCCGTGGCTTTGTAACCCTACTAACTTACCCTTAAAGTGCTGCTTACCCTGGACGAACCCAGTAAAAGATGCAGTGAGTCACCCTCAGTAAAAGTGCCATCTATGCAATAAAATTCTGCTTTATGCACAGTTTTTAAAGGTTTCTACACTAAGAAACGTTATATCGTAACAGCAGTAAGACACCAAGCAGAGGAATGCGTTTGCATGTGACTGTATTTTAAAGGCTTCTTTTTAATAAAAATATTGATGTGTTCTCTGGCATCCTGTCCAGCGTATACCCCAGTCTGGTGTGTTGTGCTGCCTGGGACAGGCTCCAGCAACCCCCCCCCCGACCGTGAACGGGATAAGTGGCTGGGAAGAGGGATGGATGAATGTGTTCCCTCGGCTCTGAAGAACAGAAGGACGGAGATTTATAACCACGAGGGAACAAGTGTTTGGGACGGAACGATGCTGGGCAATTATGTAGAGGGATGTAAGGAGAAGCACACAGGGGACAGGAGAGGCAGAGAACGAGACCGAATCCTTGGTGGGAAGGAGACCTCGCTGTGAACTCCTCGGAGGAGCCTGGCCTTCGCCACAGCCAAGGGGGCTAAAGATAGTCACAACCCAACAGGGGGAAGCCGACACCCCACACGGGCCCTTGGGGAGCATGGCGGAAGTTACCGGAACAGCGGGGGCCGTTCCAGTTTACCCCCCGTCAGCAGTTAATGCGAGGTCATGCAGAGGGAATTAGCAAGATAAAACTCTAATTTCCCTCATTTTAACACGTGTCCAGCGTTGGAAATGAAATTATGTTTCATTCGACCCCATGATTCCTTGCCTACTGCACTTTGTATTAAGTGTACTGTCCTTATGTCTTTAAGAAGCATACTAATGCCTTCATTAAAATGGCATTAGTACACATTACGGGATCACACTGCATAATGGCTCCAGTGCAAGTTGTACTGTATGCTGTCCTATACGTGACATTAAAAATGAACTTGGAGTAATTTCACTTCTCTGACTCTCTCTGATCTTCAAAAGCATTTTCATAAACAATACATCGAATGATAGAGTGGTAATCTATCTCTAGGTTAACACAGAATAAGGCAAAGACAAAGTCAAGGTATTGAAGTGGCCATCACAAAGCCCTGATCACAATCCCATAGAATATTTGTGGACGGCACTGTGCGAGCAAGAAGGCCTACAAACCTGACCCAGTTACACCAGTTCTGTGAAGAGGACTGGGCCAAAATTCCAGCAAACTATTGTAGAAAGCTTGTGGAAGGATACCCAAAACATTTGGCCCAAGTGAAACAGTTTCGGGGCAATTCTACAGGAATATATAAGGAATATATAATTTCTAAGGAATATATAAATTTTTGACTGATGAAAGTAATAAAAAAAAAAGTCCTCTCTCTCTTTATTCTGACATTTAACAAAAATATTTTAATATTTATTGATCTAAAATAGAAAAAGTTTACTTTAATGTTTGACAGTAAAGAAAAAAAGTTTTTGTGTTTTTTTCTGCAGTGTATGTAAATACAGTGGTACCTCGAAACTTGAACTTAATCCATTTAGTAGAATCCTAAAAAGTTAGAGTTCTGATCGAATTTTCCCCATGAGAAATAATGGAAAACCAATTAATTGGTTCCCGGCCCCAAAAAAATTACACCTAAGTATATGTTTCTTAGCATAAAAACACAAAATGAACTGGATAAAACAAGAACAGCATATACTGTACTAAACACATCTAAGCACGTTTATCAAAACAGTAATGTTTAAAGTAAGGAAAAAAATGTGTCCAAACAATGTGTCCTGCACCGATCGTCCGCGCCTTCCGTGTGCCACGCCCCCTCTTAACCTCGTGTGGAATCCCCGTGTGATCAGCTGTTTCTAGTTGTTCTCATTAGCCCTCTGTATTTCGTCGGCGTTTTAGTTTGTAGACCCCAAATTATCAAGATTCTGCCTACCCTCCTGCCTGTGATATCTCTGTGGCGTCCTTCCGGCCTGCTCGCCCTTCTGCTTGCGATGTTTCTCCTGCATGCCCTGCTGCTGTACCACTGTTCATCCTGCCATCAGAAGCAGCACTGGAACCTGCCTGCCATCACCTGCCTGCCCCCTGCATTGAGACTCAGATCTTAAAATTGGGACTAGGTGAATTGAGACTTTGTCATCTTGCTCATCTGACTTCCTCTGCTGGCCCCTGGAGGATGGGCTCCCCCCTTGAGTCTGATTCCTCCGGAGGTATCTTCCTTCTAGGGAGTTGTTCCTTGCCACTGTCGCCTCTGTCTTGCTCCCTGGGGGTTTTGGGCAGGGATAATGTAAAGCGCTTTGAGACAATGTAATGTTGATAAGATGCGCAATACAAATAAAATTGAATTGAATTGAATAATTGTTCAATTAACAACGTAATTGATAATACTCAACTGTGTACAACAGAAAACAAGACACTGAATACAGTAATGCATACAATGAAAAAACAGTTACATTCAAATTTTACAAGGTCCTGAAAGTGTAAAACATATATAATTCTAGACCAGCCGAAAAATGTGCAGTTTCTGTTGCTGATCTGGCCAATTCCTTTTTAAAATTATCTCCTGTCGTTTTTCAAAAGTCCACAACCTTTTGAAAACATGCACTTTTAAATGCGCAGAAAACACCACACATCAGCCGTATCTTTACTATGGTATTATTTTGTAAACTGCAGTGTAAGTTGGACAGTGACAATGTTTTCAAACTGCCTTCTGGAAACTACACCAACAGTGTCTGTTAGTTTAGTTCTGGCACTGAATTCTGCTAAAAAAAAAAAAAAAAGTGCTGGTAACACTATCTGTGAATGCAGTGTCTATAAGAATCTATGAACACATTCATAACAAATTACAATGCATTCATAAAGCATTATAAGCATGGCTATAAATATTCATTAAAAAGGCATAGCACATTATAGCCATGTTTACTATGCATTATGACTTATGAAGCTCTCATCTATAATGTACTAATGGATAGCTTCATAATGTGTTACAAAGCATACTTAACTTATACTGACCATTATAATGCTTTATGAAGGTATCTATATAATGCATTATAGATGAGAGATTCATTGGAGCTTATGAAGTACAGACACTCCTCACTATTTAAAGAGAGTTGACACAAATCCACGACCAGTACAGTATGCTTGAAATATCAGTAAGAGGCGGGTCCTTGGCTTATCGACCAATTTGCTTAATGACCTAGTCATAGGAACGGAACTCGGTCGTTAAGTGAAGAGTGTCTGTATTATAATTAACATTATAATGCCTTATGACTGTCAATAGAAAATGCTGTAATGTTTTATTAATTCTTATACTGAGCATTACAATGCGCTATGAAGGTATCTAAAATGATTATAGATGTCAAGCTTTAAGTGTTACCAGAGTATTCTATTGAGTTTTGAGTAAGCAGTAAAGCCAGAAAAGTGTACAGCACTGTCAAAGTGATGAAAATCCAGGACAGATCTGAGGAATCTGGCTGTAGGTATCTCTAACACAACTTGATGAATTTTCTAATTGCACTTGCATCTCAGGAGGCTCCAGCTGTGTCTCCATGGAGGAATCCTGGCAGGGTAAACATGGTGGCATAATTCTCTTGGGCGTGATGCGCTGGGAAAGGGACGCAGGTCTTTGCGCGGGCTACAAAATCCATAATGCTAGAGAGAGAACTCCAACAATCTCCGTCTGCACACACAAATGAGGAGATCTGATAGCAGTGGAGGGGTGTTATAAAGCTCGCATTTCACAGAGCTATCGCAAGTCCGCCATCGGGGACGTCTCGACAGAGTGGGCGCGGGAACTGAGACTGAGGCAGGAGCCTTGATCGCCTCTCCTTAAAATAACCCTCCTGTGTAGTGGAGGTTGATATGACTGGGTCCTAGTTGGGGGGTGGAGAAAAGATGATTAGAGGCTACAATTAGCCAGATTTAAAGGGGTTTCCTTCTGTCTCTTTTGCTTCATGGCTGAATGCCTAAAACCCATTACAAGCAAGAAGAAAGTGTGTGTGTGTGTGGGGGGGGGGGGGGTCCGACGCTTCATCAGGTGACTGGATTTGAGTAAAGCTTTTTCAGTCATGCAGATCTTCCGCTTAGAAGGGTGGCAGGTAAAGAAAAGCTGAAAGTTAATTAAAGCTGGGGGGGGGAATAAGGTAGAGATGTGGGGGAGGCAGGTAGGGGACAGGTGGGACGTGTAGGGAGGTGCTTACATGAGTGTCCTTGAATAAGTGCTGGGCGTATTTTATCAATACCATGGAGATCAGAGAGAGTCCCTCAGATCATGAGGTGACACAACACCAGTCCATGGTGTCTCAAAATAAACTGTACTCATGATAAAGAAACAAATAACCATATTCCAAAGGCATATACTTGACATGGAATGGCAATATGCTCTTAAACAATTCAATTTAACTGTTAAAATGTCTACTTGCCAGTAGGGGGCAGTGTTGAGACAGTAGTGCCCCCAGGAATGAAACCTTCAGGCATGACTGGAGCCTTTGACATAAATCAGTCAATGTTTCTCATGTAGCTCTGGATCAAAATCGCAATGAGACTCCCTTAACAGGCACCGGCGCTGCTTAGATACTGAGGGCCATCTCCAAGGTATAAGGAAATGACACAGGAAACCAGAAAGGTGGGAAAACAGGGTTCGGTCACAGCTCAGGTGACGTCCCTCCTGTCTCTCTGTGGCTGTCACACGCCTAATTTAGCATAGTGTCACAGGTCGGCTCCTTCTGTTATACAGGATGACTGTGCTCCTTGAACACCTCCAGTTTAATAAGTGGTGTGGTGCAGCTTCATAGCTGCCTGACACTGTCATCCCAATTAAAACGATTGCGCCAAATCAGAGGGATGGCAGAGTTGGCTGATGTCCTCGAAGGCCTTTTGCTACCTGTGTGTTTTGTCGGTAACATCTCCAGCTGGTTATACAAAAAAAAACAGCACATGCAGCATTTTTACCATGATTTTTTTAAATTCACTGAATTTAGCAAATGTTTCTGCTAGGAAATGTTCCATAAGATAAGGGTCTGGATTTTCCTTTTTCTGTAAAACTTTGTTCACGTCAGAATATGGCTTTATCAAGAAAAAAAATCTACAAAATACAGCGATGCTGATCATTTGGCCTTCGTTTATTTTTTTCATGTTTCAGGGATGGAGAATTCATTGTTTACACAAATTATTTTAATGAAGTGCTCGTGTTTAACTGTTATCGTCAAAAATGTTTTGGGTTTTTGAAATGAAAGTGCTTCCTAATGTCTCCCAGATTTAGGTTTGAAGTGTTTGATCTGAGGCAGCCCCCTCCCCCCTCTAAACCATATTAACATTGTTATTAAACAGGTCACCCATGTGGATAATATGCCAAATCTCTTACGAAAAGAGCTTTAATTAAGTCCTTTTTTTGCTGCTGCAGTCACAGAGTCCCCACATGGCCTGAAGTCTCAGCATAAGGTCTTTGTCCGGCTTCTCCAGAAGCTTTCCATTAGGTATACTCGGGGTGTTTGAAGGTGTTTGTGATGCCAGGTCATCCCTCTGGAGACCAGGCCGTCCTTGTACATCGCTGCAGATGTGCTGCTCTTATCTCTCTGAAAATACAATTTTAACTCCATACTCTTCTTACTAAGTTTAACAGTATCTCAAAGGGCAATGTTCAAATCAAATTATTGTCTCATATTTAGCAGAAAATAAATAAACAAACAAAGACATAAATAATAATATGGGGTGGTGTAGTGGCCCAGTGATTTGCACTTTTCGCTCACACTTCCAGCAACTGGGGTTCGAGTCTCTGCTGCCGAGTCCACATTCTCCCCGTGTCATCATGGGGTTGCTATGATACAGTGAGCTGCCAAATTGTGCCTTCCTTGTAATGCACTGGCGCCCTGTCCTGGGTTATTCCGTGTAATGCACTGGCACACTGTCCTGGGTTATACACTGTAATGCACTGGTGCCCTGTCCTGGATTATTCCCTGTAATGCACTGGTGCCCTGTCCTGGATTATTCCCTGTAATGCACTGGCGCCCTGTCCTGGGTTATTCTCTGCCTGCTGCACATGGCTTCCAAGATGGGCACCAGACCCTCACAACGCTGCATGGGGCCAGCAGGTATAGAAAATGTATGAATAACAATAACAGAATGACCTGGAGGGCTGCTTACCAATGAGCTACCAAAGCTATATAAGGCAACATAAAACGTCTTGTGCTCTGTAACCTTCAGTGTTTCTGTGTTTAACTGGGTAGGTTTTGTTATTCCTGTAATTATATGTAAGTTCTTTCTTTCTTTCTTTCTTTCTTAAAAGTTTGATGATGATCTGTGCACAAAGGTGTTTTATTTTAGTTTTTTAGTTCTTTTTACTTCCATTGTTTGTACATTTGTGTTAATAAAGAGATTTTAAAAGACAAAATCTCTCTCTCTCTAGCTGTCTGCTACCCCCCCCCCCCCTCTCTCTGTAGCTGTCTGCTACC